>OX419602.1:7957006-8059477 GCA_948473455.1 Teleiodes luculella
AAAAACCAAAAAAATAAGGCTAAACACAATACTGGGTATAAAGGATAATGAGATTTGTCCTTACAGCCAGTATTATTACACGATGCCCTTACCTCAGCTAGTTGCAAAGTAGCCACCACTCCCATCTGGTCGTAACTCCACGCCAAGTACTGGGCACCCATTGCCTCCCGAACTGCTGACTTCGCTCCGTCCGCTCCGATCTGAAAACACAAACAGATTATGACAATATATTTCAAATCGAAGCGTAAGTGAAAAGTTTTACTAAGCTCGGGTAGGACTCGTACCTGCATCTCTTTGGCTACCAGGGCTAAAACAGGCGCAACATAAAAGTTTGTGATAGTTTTCAGAACATTTGAATTTAGACTGTTACAGGAATTTACACAATTGAATCTAAAGTTTTGAACTGAACCTGTAAATTTAAGAGCTACGCTCTTTTGCACTTTTTCCTATTAATATGTTGTAGACATTGATCTTCTCGGTCTGCCCCTTCATATATTGCATTTTTTTTCCTGAACCATAACATAAACTGAGTAAAATACACAACTATAAGTTATTTATGACGGTCAATTTACAAAGAAATGCGACACTTCGGTTGACAACGATTAATATCATTTTTTAGTGAAAATACGCGTTTTAGTATAGGTAACTAAATTGTGATTATTTCTTTATCAGTCCACTTTCCTACAAATAACACCTAAATTGAAAATATTTCACTAAACTCAAAGACGTCCGTTATTTTAACATTTTTAAGCAAATAACAATAAGTACGGAAATAACTTCAATTCGTACGGGGCCGATGTAAACAAATTGGCTATCGTGTGCTATCGTTTTGTAATTATTATTTCTGTAGTGTAGTGTTTATTTGTGTTAGAGGTGTGTAAAGTGTAGAGGCGAGAGGCGGTGCAGTGGTGCTCGCGTGGTTTAAGCAAACGGTCTTCAGCGCGAATTCTTTAATCCAACCACGTGCCAAAGTATTGTACACGCTCTTTATTTGAACATTACTTCAATATTTCTAGTGAAATATTCAAGAAACGCGAGTGTAGTGGAGAAAATACTCTTTGTTTAAAATATTTGTAATAGAGATTCATACATCACATCTATCATCAACTGTTATACGGAGAACCTATTCTGATGTACGTTAGAGCAAACAAGTGCGTTTGGAACTGTAATGTAAATCAGTGATTATTTTTATCTTTTTCTCATCTTCTTATTATTCATATTTCATCAATATCGTCACAAAGCTTCGATGACGAAATAATCATTGACCTAATTTTAATTTTAAATTTTGTGTCTCAATGTTGTTTCAACTGAAAGTTCACGGGGCTGCGTCGAAATGAATCGATTTCGGAGAAATCCTTAAATCAGCAAGTTTGTTTAGCTCCGAGATGATGCTTTACAAGGAAAACAAGTGTTACTCTAAAGTATTCAGGATATCGTGTTGAGTTTATACTGAATCCTGATGAATAATCAAGAAAAGACGCGGAGACAATGATCTTGGAAGGGCCATCAGATTTTAACGGAGCAATGATGGATCAAACAGGTGTGGTAAGTGAAATTGCATTATGAAAATTCTAATTCAGTAGTCGCCTAATATGACACTTAATAGGAATCATGGTACGGCTTTATTCCACATCAGGACATAACAAATATTTCAACAACAGAGAAATAGAGCCTCTCAGCATAGGTTTAAAAAAAGTTTGAATAAATACATCGAAGCAAGTAGGTAACCATAAATAAATCTGTTGGTTGTGAAATTAAATCGTTGGGTCTGGTAAGTCTACATTTACCACCGTTACTGATTGAAACATCACACCGAGTAACAGCTTGTTAAGAGAACGTCCGGCGCAAATCCACGGTGCTTCTTCAATGAGACGCGTGTCTAAACAAACTCTAAAATAGACGTAGTGTAATCATGCTAATAAGCTTTTAGTTATATTTTCATATGAATCCAATTATTCGGGGATTCTGTAATCCTTAATTTTAAAACAATAAAATATAACTTTAAAATTAGGCCCGCGACTGCCGTTTAGTTCAGAAGTTTAGATTATGTATGCACATCAAAATCAAAGACTGGACAAAGTATCCACAATGACTAAAACCTTAACAAAGTCTGAAAAGCCACGGCAGACGATGGAAAACAAGAGCCTCGTAGCTCAGTTACGAATATGATTTTGCAAGCCTTTGAAAATATCGACACGACTAAAAAAAGGCGACAACAAACCAATGGCATACCAACAGATGCACAAAACATCTGAAACAGTTTAACCCGCTTACGTTACGTCTAATTCTATCTGCCTATTAACGTCACATTGTTAAATTGAAGTATAACCTAAACCAACGATAACCCAAGTAATGAAATAGCTATTTCAGCATAAATTGCACACAAAGCGTAGGTATTTTCAGAAGATTTTAAAATACCCGCCGATAATAGGGGTTTGTACAAAGCAAACAGTAATTAAAATACTTATAGCTAAGTATTTTTCTTGTTGTTTTTTACACAAATGATTTATAAGCTACACAAAATAAAACATAACAACGATTTATTCTTTGATTATATTGGATTTATTTATAAAGTATTAATAAGCAATAAATTATATTACCCAAGAGTGTCGAGAACTAATCCTACTAATATCATAAACGTGAACGTTTGTGTGAATGAATGGATGGATGTTTGTTACTCTTTTACGCAAAAACGACTGAATGGATTTTGATGAAACTAAAAGGCGGTGGATTGCATATAAAATCAAATCTAGGTAGAATGTTCAGTCAAGTTAGAAGTTCCCTAAACCGATGGGTAAGCAAGAATAACTGCAAATCGTGTGGATAAAGCGAAAGATAAAAATCTAAACTGTAGCAATGGAAGGGAGTTCAGGTGCTTCATCTTTTCGTATCTCTACTACTATATTATACTCAAGACATTTTTATACTGCATAGAAATACCCATACCATTTTTAAAACGAGCAACTATCACTTTCTGAAGAAGGTATTTATTTAGAAAATAAATTGAGTTATTTTCATATTGAATGACGCAGTATAATCTGTCTATACTATCACACGGATTGTGTTGCAAACATTAGAACAGCAATTCACAGAACACTACCTATTACTCCTGGCGGAGTAATTGCTCCAGAACTTGGCAGAGCTGCATTCAATTTGCCGACGCCGCCGTTGCATTTCGAAACTAAATTACACTCTATGTACAGTGTATAAGAGAAAACATTTTGTAAATGCACTGACGCTGGCTTACTTCTCAATATTTTAACCTACAAAACATGATCTGGAGCAAAAAAGCATTTATTGTTCAATATTTAAAAATAAAAACATTGCCCAACATAATTCTTTTGATCTTGATCTTCAAATATATTTCAAATTCACCGCGGTATTCTACTGTTTACTCTATGTTTTCATACGGCAATCCGCACATTGTTATAAAATACGAAGTGTTTTTCGGGATATAGATACATGATAAACATAATTCGCCTAGTTCGTCGAAGCCTTATTAAAATAAATATTTATTGAAAAATTTTGATTAAACTCCCGTCGTGTTGTGTCTACCTTAAAACACTTTTTTTTTTGTTTGAAATGTATACTTCAGGAAAGTGACGTAATAATCTTCAGCATATTTCAGAATCAACCGCGTCAATGAATCGAAATGAGTGTGTGTGTACACAAAGATTCAATGTGTGGGCGGAAACACAGGGCCGCGTCGCGACAGTATGAATTAAAAATTGGGGCAGCGTATGATCTAACCAGAAAACGTTGACAAATTTTCCTCGACGTTTTATTCCCATTTTCAAGGACTGTATGGATACTGAGAAAACATTTAGATTTTGCCGGTTATAAAGAAATTCGGTCGATGTGTTTATTGGTCTCCGAAGAAGCTTTTAGTTGTGCGAGCCGCGCGCGTCTGAATATCTACACACTCCCGCTCACCCGACAGCATGGCTTCGAAAAAGCCCGCTAAGAAAAAAGATAACTCGTCTATAAAAACGAAGGTTTATATTATAACACGTTTATGTTATTTATTTAAATGATACCACATTTGTGTTAGAATTTAGACCAAAAAGTCAGAAAGCCTAATTTTAACTAATACTAATGAGTGATTTAATTTATGATAGACTTGTGTTATAAAGTGGTGTTAAACTGTAGCTTGTGTGATGGTATGAAATAGATGGAAAGTTCACTAGTTTATGAGCCTTTTCGCTAATCTGCAGATTCTGCGAGAGGGCAGTGCACGATGGTGTGTCGGTATGGCAAATCTGGAGGAAGACTCAGACGATCAAGAAACGGCCTACATTTCTAGCGACGAGTCAGCGCATGCCGCAGACTTAGCTGAACGACTGAGAGTCAAGCCTTCCAAGGACATTTGGGAGATAGGTACCTATTTATATTTTTAGTTGTCCATAATCGTAGTTTGTTTAAAAAAAATTTTTTCATTGATTCATTTTAGTATTTCAGCTATAGTTACGAATGTCTACGGAAAAGAAGAGGATTCGTATATAAAAAAGGTAGTAATCAAAGTATATTATTCTTTACAGAGGACATACGGCATAGTTTAGATCAACTACCGTATGCTGAACAGATCGCGGCTTTCTTAGAAGCCGGAGAGATCGAAGAAGTCATTGAATTGGCATCAAGCACAGAAGAAGCAAAGCGAACGGTAGCGCTATGGGCTTGCTGGCAAGGCAGAAGTTCATTATTAGCCAAGATACTGGCTCTAGGTGTTCCTCCTGATTCAACAGATGATGCAGGCCGGTAAGGTAAAATTTTAAATGAAATCTAAATATTGACAAGAGAATAGTAAATTAATAGTTTTACATTTCTTTCAGCACTTGTCTACATCTTAGTTGCTTAGTCGGCAGTGAAGAATGCACGAAATTGCTACTAGAACATAAAGCAGATCCGAATAAGTGGGATTCGTCACACGATACAAAAGCCACACCTTTGCATTGCGCAGCTAGTGCAAAAAGTTTGGCTTGCGTGAAGGTAAACTCAGGAAATGTAAAGATGAAAGAGGTGACCCGAAAGTCTGAAACAATATTATCGTTCTCATTTTTCAGGTGTTAATAGCTTACGGTGCAGACGTGAATGCGGGAATTAACGATCGTTCATCATTACATTACGCAGTGTTGAGTAATGCGCCTGAAGTGGTGAGCGCGTTGTTAGAAGCAGGCGCATGCCCCGACACTCCACAGGTGTTTATTTTTCTTCACTCAACGTCCGTTTCTTCACTACAGTCGTTTATCATAAATGGAATAACAAACATTTCACGAATTCTCATCTTTGCAGGTGTTTACTGAAACCCCTTTGCATGTAGCTGCGTCCCTCGGTTTGGCTTCCTGTACGAAACTGTTATTAGATGCTGGAGCGGATGTCAGGGCTGCTATGGGAACTGGACGGGCAACGGCATTGCATTTAGCTGCGGAAGACGGTCACGCCGAATGTGCTCGTTTGTTGCTTGATCACGGAGCTCAGATTGACTGGCCAAATCATAGAGGACAGACTCCACTTCATTTAGGTAGGTATCGCAGATATGAAACAATTCCATTTTCATATTTTTTGCGATAGAAATTTTAAACATGGAATATTTTGTAGCTGCCTTAGCACAATCTGTAGAAGTGGTAGAATTGTTAGTCAGTCGTCGTGCTGACGTACGTGCAAAAGACATGGAGGGTCGCACGCCACTTCACGGCTCCATCGTGAGAGGGGCCCGAGCCTGTGATGTAGCACGGGTGCTGCTTTCTGCCGGCGCTGATCCAAACGCTGCAGACGACTTTGGATATACATCTTTACACATCGCAGCCCTGAACGAGTTCTCTGCTTGCGTTTTATTATTACTAGGTAAGTCAAATTATCCATTTTCCTTTCGTAAAATTTGGTTAGCAATTATCATAAATCTTCAGTATCGCTTTGTTTCATTTTCAGATTACGGTGGCGATGTAACGCTGAGGACGAATGGTGGAGTATCAGCGCTAGCATTCATCGTCCGTCGAGTACCTGATGTAGTTCCTCGGTACTTAGCCAAGTTCGATGATGCAATACACGTGAGCGAACACGAATTAGGAGACGTAGATTGCGAAATTACAATCGATTTCAGACCTCTGGTGCCTTGCTTAAGCAGAGGCGAGTCGGAGTTACTACTTGCATTTATTGAAGTAAGGAAAGCACTTCACATCTTGGCTATTAAAAGTTATGAAATCATATTGACCGTTTTAATATTTTTCAGGTAGGCCACAAAGACGTCCTTAAGCATCCCTTAGCGGAAACTTTCCTCTTCCTAAAATGGCGAAGGATAAGAAAGTTTTTCGTCCTCAGTTTTATATATCACGCTCTTTTTATAACGCTTTATAGTCTTTACACACTTCGTAAGTATTTTTCCATCTTGTCCTAATTTACTTCTTTATATAAAGAAACTTTTATAATATTATTTAAGTCAGACCGATATTTTTGTTGAATGGTTTGGTCTTTTATCTGATTTCAGGTATATTCCTATGCGAAGACATAACTTGTGATGTGCCATCTTATCTAAAACCAGTACAAGGTGTGATTCTAGTTCTGAATATATGTTTTTTGATAAAGGAGATATTCCAAGCTTGCCTCAACTGGTCAGCTTATATTCGACAGTGGGAAAATTGGTTACAACTGTCTATTATAGCGGGAGTATTTTTGTGTACCGTAAGTGAATACAATTAAATATGTAAACTTGAATTGCATTCACAAATGTTTCAACTCTACTTTGTGTGTTTATAAGGTTCCGAATCGAGAAATGCAAAATGGAGTTTTGATTGGACGTACGTCTGATTGGCAACACGACTTTGCAGCTATCACCATATTCTTCTGCTGGTTGGAACTGATGATGATCATTGGACGTTTTCCCACTTTTGGTCTCTATGTGCAGATGTTTACCACAGGTTTGTTTGTTTATATTGTATACTAGCTGTCCGCGATGTTTTTTTTTTCCGTGGTAAAAACTATCTAAGATGTTGCCCGGGGATATAAGGTACCACCATGCAAAAATTCATTTAAATCGGTCCAACGGTTTCAGGGATTAGCGTGTACAAACAGACAGACAGATATATATATTTTTTTCAAAACTTGTATTTCTGTGTTTGTGCTCGTGAAGGTTTTTACATAGGGAAAATAGCTAGCGGCTCATCATCATTCTGAGAAACTTACAAGATAGAATGATTCTGTAGAACACGTTAAGTAGGTATACTTAATTTTAGGTCGCCTTTTTTTAAATAATCAAAATAATATTATTTCTTTCAGTGACAGTAAACTTCGCAACATTCTTGTTGGCATACAGCTGTCTGCTCATCGCCTTCGGCCTAGCCTTCAGCGTGTTATTCAGTAACTATCCAGCGTTCCACCTGCCTGCGGGGCTGGTCAAAACCGTCATGATGATGTCCGGGGAGCTGGAATACGAGGATATCTTCTACAACAACTGCACCAACTCCCAGATTCAGTATCCGCTTACGGCGCACGGAATGTTCCTCATATTCACTTTGCTTGTGACGGTGATACTGACAAACCTTCTAGTTGGTTTGGCTGTTAGTGATATTCAGGTAGCCATGCTCTTTTAATTTAGTTTGATTTGACAATAGCTTAAAGTTGACAGGTAACCGAGATCAGTAGGTTGATTAATCCAATTTCAAACGTACCAAATGAAAAAGCTTGCGAAAACGTCGTGAAATAAACAGAGGGCGCCTCTTCTCAATGCACCGTGCTGTTTGTCTCTATGCTTATAGCCTGATCAAAATCCTTGTAAACCCCCACTAAGTAGATGTTAGTTACTTTTACTTAGTATACTGACGATATCGCAATGGGAAAAGCGTAAAATGGAATCCTTTTTGAAATACAATTAAATTTTTAGGCTTTACAAGAAAGCGCAGGTTTAGATCGTTTAGTGCGCATGACACAACTAGTGGCCCACTTGGAGAGTATGCTGTTCAGCTCGCTACTGGCCTGTGCACCTCAGCAACTGCTTGCGGTGCTGCGGTGGGGCGCCTTGCTTACCGCCTCTCACACACGCACCTTGAACATCAGGCCTAATGACCCCAGGGAGAGCAGGGTGAGATAATAAAGTTTATGGTTGCACAGCAGAAATTGCTACTCGGCAACAAGGCCGCCTACATGTACACTTTCGTACTTTTTATTGTGAATTTACTGATTCTATTGTTCTTAGTGTGCAATATAGTATATTCTATTCTATTCAATAGGCTTTATTCAAATTTAATTACATAATCATCTTACAGTTGTTTCTTTTTTGAAATGTTTCTAAGGAGATTGTTTTGAATTTTTCAAATTTTACGTGAATTGTTTGCCCCTCTCCGATAAATTAGAAGTAGTGTTATTTCTTTTTACACCACCTATAAAACAAATAGGTAGGAAAAACCGAGTTTCGTAGAAAATTCTAGACATGACTTGCAAATACTTCAACTTTACACAGAGGAGTACAATATACTCATAAGGATGCTTTCTTTTACAGATCCCAAAGGAACTAATAGCCTCTGTGTACAAGTTGGTGGCTAGCAGGAAGGATACGAAGCGCAGCATTCGCAAGAAGAACAACAACTATGAGCTTCGCATAAACAAATGTCCAGGACAAGAGGATGTTGAGAAACTACCATTAGTCAAAAGAAAGAGCAATCTCTATGATAGATATTCTTTCGAGAGTCAAAAGGTCGAACGAAGAAAGAGAACACAATCTTCCAACAGGCCAGTGTCTTTAAATATAAATGCTATTCAAGAAATATGCATGGTGGATATAAAAACTCAACTGGAAGATATAACAAAGAAAATAAATAAGCTAGTCGAAACTACAGAAGCAAGGTTTAATACAATTGAAAGTCATATGTCTAGTGTACAACCACCCAAAGAAATAGATCACTATTCAAAAGCTTAATTAATTCCATAAAATGTATATGTAAAATAATTATTACATAACTGTAAATTGTGTCTGATGATTAGATTGAGTAAGAAGTAGGATAAGCTATCAATATTCTAAACTAATCTACAAATATGGATCATAAGGATCTGAAAATAAATGTATTTGTATATAAAATTAAAAAGTTATTGTATAGGATTTGTGTACCAGTTACAGTCTGCTATAATCATGCCAATCTAAGATCACATATATTTGACAACTCTCAAATTCATACTAAATTATAATACAGTACCATTTAGTGAAATCTATGTCTATTATTATAGGCATAAGGAAAACATAACAACTAACAGATATCACTTCTTAGAGTGGTCACACTCTAAAAACTAATTTTATTGCCCATAATTTTTGTCCTTCTAGAAAACAATAACAATAGGACATAAATAATTAGAGTAAAATTATTTCTTTCAAATAAAATAAAAAAGGGTGTGCTTATTTAACAGTATGTATAGGAATTTTTATTCAACAATAGAACTGACTTCACGAATTATAAGTAACATGTGAAACAGTATAGGTGAAGTCAGTTCTATTGTTGAATAAAAAAAATTCATAGGTAGTAGGTAGTACTTACCAGAAGGCGACAAGCATAAGTATCACCATTAGCCATTTGTACAATACTTTTTGTTTTCAACTCATTATTTTCATGTTTCTGAGGTAGCTCATAGCCAGTAATTTTAGCTCCATAAACAATGTCCACATTTTCTGATTTTGATACCTCTTTGCTTACGGAATCAAGTAATAGATCATTTTCTACAATGTATGCAAGATCATCATCTAAAATATCTGCACTACTAAAGGATATTAAGGCATCAGAACAGGCATCCCATACCTAAAAATAAGAAAAGAAGAATTATGAATAGTGTACCCAAGAGTTGATAAATTTCAAGAGTAATGGTATAGTTTTCCTTTGGCAGGATTTACAAAGATTTTAATTTTATATTACATTACATTTATATAATTTTACACTGGTGGTAGCTGGAAATGTAATGGATATCTTATCTTCAACATAATATGTATTTATTTTTTTAGTTGAAAGCTTGCCTGCCTGCAAATCCACAGCAAATTCACTTACTTGCATATGCCTGACTGGTTGAACCCTAGCCTTCTCAATATGCTCCCATACATTGATGGACTTCATCAAAGCTTTGGTATTTGGGCTAAGAGCCACCACTCGGTTGCTATATTCTGGTTTTAGGTCAAACTTGTGGCTTGAACTTCCTTCTAATAACAGTACTTTTAAATGGGTTAAGAGTGGATTTTTACCTAAAAGCAAAACATAAAAGCAATTAATAATAAACCAACCAATAAAGACATTTATATCAAAAGAATAACACCAAAAATTCTTACCAAAGGCACAAGCTAAGGTACATCCAACCATTCCTCCGCCCGCGATGATAACATCGTAATTTTCTTTTGGATTTTGTTTTTCATCCTGACTTGTACTGAGCCTCCGAACCACTGAATTAACCGGCGCTCCAGACTTCAGAAGAGTTAGTACAACGTAATTTCGCTGTAATGTTCTACACAACGACATCTTGCCAACAGTATGGAAAAAATATTTATTTTACAAAACTAGTATTGTGGTCATGCATAGTCTAACTAAATATAGAATATAAACCCAAAATATATTTGTTATTTATTTTGTAATGTTTTTTTCCTAAATTTTTTTTTTTTTTTTTTTTACTGTGGACTTGACACTTGACAGTTGTTGACGGCTCTTTCTGTAGTCTGTGGACGGCAGATAATAGTGTACGACCCGATAATTCGTGTACCTAGCGCACGTCAGATAAATAATATTATAGTAGAGGAAGGGACATGTGGGCGGGCCGGGTGTGCCTAAAGTATGCGGAGCTCCGCAAGCATTCGGCGCCATTCTGCGCAACGCGCGTAGTGATCGGTCGTGTTGTCGAGCAAAACGAAAGTCGCTAAACAGTGTAATAATGCCTTATTTTCCCATTCTTGAGTGCAATAATAACAATCGGACAATTAACCTAAAACGAGGAGGAATATTCTACCATCGTTATGCTAATATTCCAATATATTTTAATAAATTTGTATTTTGACGAATTACTCTGAGCGTTAGTTACTAAAACCACACTAAAACCAACCTTATACCAACGCTATAAAGTAAATTCGAGAAAACTATTCTCTAATTACCACTAATAAAGTTTATATTCGCATACATCTTATACTATGCGCCATCTAGCAGACAAGTGTAAAACCACTTGAAGCAATCACGAACTAACTTTGAAAACAAATAGAAACAAGTTTTATTGTGTAGGATTTTAGATGCAATTTACATTATCATATGACGCACTTGTTATGTTTTAGTTTTGAAGAATAGCATCAATTGGGATTCGTCAAGCGTTAGTCTGTGTATAATGTAAGATTTACGTTCAATGTGTGAGTTTGGCGACACTGGTTTCCCTACAAAATTACTAGTATGTCCCTTCCTCTAGTGTTATATATTCCGTGTTATAGTCTAACTAAATATCTGCTACGGTGGAGGGAGTATCTGCTATTATTTTTAATTCCCGACGAAAAAGAGGGGTGTTATAAGTTAGACGTGTGTGTCTGTCTGTCTGTCTGTGGCATCATAGCTCCTAAACGGATGCGCCGATTTTGATCAATTTTTTTTGTTTGCAAGGTGTCCCAATCGAGAGTGTTTGCAAGTATGATCCAAGAAAATATCTTCAGCCATTTGAACATTATCAGCTCTTTTCTAGTGGTTGAAAGGATCAAGTAACGGTTTTATAATCGCATACTCCTTTATGTCAAACTTCTATGGAATTGGTTTTGGTTTTAAAAAGTTATTGTGATTGTCATTAAGCTTTATTTACTTTAGTTCTATTCAAATCATTGCAACGTACAATTCTAACATATTCTGAAAGAAACGTACAGTAAGCAGCACATGCGGCTGGACACTTGCACTACGAAACTCACATCAACTGCTACGGAATAATGGCGCTCTCAAGGTCAACATGTCCAGCCGCATTTGCTGCCTACTGTACCTACTTTCGTGTTTTAATAAAAAATGTTAGGGTTTGATCACGCGAACGATGGGCAGTGTTAGTATTTTTCTTTACAATTGCATACATAAGGCGCCTGATTAATTAAGCTGAGCAATAAATTTATTATTTAGAACGTCATTATTTGCTCTGTGCTCGATATTGTACCCTCAGAAAAGTACAGTTGGGAAAGCGCAGCAGTCCTAAATGTCCTAATGGGAAGATATCCAGTAGCAAATTAAGTAAAAAAACCTTACTAAACCGCTCAACAGATGGCAATTTGCAATGCAATTAGTAAATGGTGAGGTAATAAATACCGAAGAATTGGATTATAAAAAAACATTCAAATTAATCAACTAATTATCCTAAAAGTGATCTCAGTCAGATGAACCATGTATAGTCCGACAGTCCGACAGATAAAAGGTAAAAAGGTCTACAATAAATCTCACTGTTCTCATTATTTTACTAGCGTCATCTATGGAAATCTTAAAGAACGCTCGTTTCTTTTTTTTTAAATTTCAACCTGTCTGAATATTTTCCATTTTATAACCCTAGTACGTAGAATATTGTGCCGTGTATTGCAGAATGGGCACACGAATTATTGGGTCGTACATTATTGTCTCTCGAAAAACTAACGCGCGACAACGTTTTTGTATGTAGTACGCAATTTTGTGCAATTTGAAGCTAATTTATTAGATTAATTTATAATTGAAGTTTTAAATACTGTAACGAAAATAGTTGAACAATATGTGCTGTATAACCTAGACCGCAGATAAGTACAAATTGTGCAATCTTGTTTGTTCAAAAAGTGAGGTTATAAGACTCAGACTAAGAAGCAATTTATCAATAAAATGGATTCTGCACCTGCTCAAGAAGTTACCGAGTTGTTAAGACAATGGGAAGAGCAGAACTTAACTCCGAACTACGATCCCATACCAACTTTAACGAGAATAGCTGAAATCATAGAGTCTGAAACAGAAAACTTTATGAAGAAAGATCCCGATCCCTTTGATGAAAGACATCCTTCCCGTACTGACCCTGAGTGCGCCCTCGGGCACGCTCTTAAAGTTATGTTTAAGAAAGATAATTTTATGACAAAGTTAGTGAATGACTACGTACGGGACACATACTATTCCCGTCAGAACATCACAGGTCGTGATGTTCACAAACTGAACGTAGCTGCCTGTCGCCTCACGCTCGGTCTCATGCCCGGCCTTGAAATGTCTGTCGTCTTTCAAGTAAGTATGTAAGTAGTTTTGTAAGTTAGACACCATAGCTTATGCAAAAACATTAGTCCAGTACTTTGATAAAATGAAGTCCTGTCTGTATTTTAAAAGTTAGGTGTTTTTATTTTCAGGAGAATGAAGCTCTTATTCATCGCCTCGTGAATTGGGCAAGCAACTCTCCAGAACCTCTCCAATGCTATGCAACAGGTTTGCTGGCCGCTGCAATGGAAGTGCAAGACATTGCAACTAACTTTAGGGATCTTAATGCCATGTTAGTACCTCTTATGCTACGGAGGCTACATTCCCTTAGAGCTAAAAATCAAGAAGACAAAAATTCATGGCAGCAAATTACTCCCCCAAACCAAACAAGACACTTTGCTCGGTTTGATAAGCGCAGTGACCACCGAAGCAATGGGCCCATTGCGGACAAAAGAGATCAGGAGAAGGATGAGGGAGGGGGAAGTGGTGATAGGGCTGTTGAAGATAATGTTAAAGACAATGTTAAAGACCCAGAAACACCTGTTAAGACATATAACTCCCGTGCAGTGTCTCCACCATCATGGGGCATGATGTCGCCTCCCCCTTGCCCTCCATCCCGCGAACCTCCTCCCCCTGTTCATGAGAACTCTTCCAATTCTAGTTGGGCAGAGATGGAAACATATGTCATTGGAAACATTCAAATACATCCACCAACAGATGCAACAAGACAAATGCTTATTCTCCGGTACCTTACTCCTATGGGAGAATATCAAGAGTTTCTATCACATGTGTTTGAGCAAAATGCCCTAGGACTGATATTGGGTTACCTGAATGTGCGGGAATCGCGAGACTCGCGTCTTGCATTTGAAGCATTAAAATACCTAGCTGCTTTGTTATGCCACAAGAAGTTCAGCATAGACTTTATCAATATGGGTGGTTTGCAGAAGTTCTTGGAAGTCCCCCGCCCTTCAGTAGCAGCAACAGGGGTGTCGATATGCCTATACTACCTGGCATACTGTGAAGATGCAATGGAACGTGTATGCCTTCTCCCCAGGCGAACTTTAGCCGACTTAGTTAAATATGCATTGTGGCTACTTGAGTGTTCTCATGACTCAGGTAGATGTCATGCCACCATGTTTTTTGGCTTGTCTTTCCAGTTCCGGGTAATACTCGAAGAATTCGATAACCAGGATGGGCTTCGCAAACTATACAATGTCATATCAACCTTACCAATCCTTGGTTCCGATGAAGAAGAATCGGCAGTATCAGAAGACGAGACTTGCGCCGCGCGTCAAATCGTCAGACACGTCTGCGTCGCGCTGAGAAGGTACCTAGAAGCACACCTACGCATCCGTGCAGCGCAAGCAGCAAGGCAACAAGGAGATAGTGTACCAGAACCGCCGCCTTACAAGGCCACAAAGTCATCGCCAGAAGAAATCCAAGAACAGATTGAGCTTGTTCAAAGTGTAGCATGGTCTCGCTGGGTGCCGATAGATGAACTTGTGGAGCTTGGAGGCATATACCTGCTGCTTCAGGTGGTTGGCTACGCCTACGACTGGAATTTTAATGGTAGGTCAGAAACCGTTCGCTCAGCTTTAGATGTAATATCTGTATGCTGTGTATCACCCCGAGTACAGCTATTACTCACTGAAAGAGTCGAACTGCGGGATACTGACCGTACGACGGGCGTCAATATTGTGCTGGGGGCCGCTGATGCCGAAATAGTGCCCGAACCAGATGTGCAGAAAGCGGCGCTTAGCGTTCTCGTCAACTGCGTTTGTGCGCCGCAACATAGAGCAGGATCGTCGACAACACGCTTTTCCTTGACAGGATCCACCAAAAAGAAAACGGCTCTTAAGTCTTACGAAGACGTTATTCAAAAGGTCTGGGAGAGTGTTAGAACTAACAATGGAATCATGGTGCTATTGTCATTAATGATGGTGAAGTCCCCGATTACAGATGCGGACCGATTGCGAGGATTAGCGTGTCGAGCGCTTGCTGGCCTAGCTCGTTGCCCTACAGTACGGCAAATCATTTCAAAGCTGCCACTCTTCACTACCGGCCAGATACAATCCTTGATGCGTGACCCCATTCTGCAGGAGAAACGGCAAGAGCATGTAATGTTCCAAAAATATGCATTAGAGCTACTCGAACGCGTGTCAGGGAAGAGTAAACATAATGGAGCGGAATTAGAAACTTCACTACTTAATATACATAGAGCCAATGTGGTGGCCCAAACGCGCATAAATTACAACGAACGTCAACTTTTACAACTCGTAGCGGCGCATTTACAGGCGCGTGGCCTCACTGATTCGGCGAGCACGTTGCAACGCGAGGCGAACTTGCCGCCCCCAGCCGCTGCGCCGCCCCCACCGCCTCCTCCACCAGTCTACACGCCGTCTACACCTATGCGTTCACGTCTATCAGTGTCTCGTACAAGCAGCACTGGTTCACTTCATCGGGAGAGTATCGAGAATAACTTCAATTCTAGCATGAATGTAGACGAGAGCCCTTTGCCTCCTATAATCAAACTCCGCAAAGTGCAGACCCCAGGAGGCACATTACAGCCAACAGCGGTAGAAGGCAAACGTTCATTACAAAAACAAATCTCGAGTGTGGCAGATGCGACTAGCCACACGCCACCTCGCGTCACATTGCACTCTATCGTCACTGAGTACTTATACAATCAACATGCGCTGTGCAAGAACCCTGTCGTCACTTGTCCGCAATTCAATCTCTTTGAACCTCACAAGTGCCCAGATCCACGCAGCAACTCCTCTATTATTGGTTCAACTCGCGAGGCATTAAACGTATGTGCGCGTGTGGCACGTCGTGAAATAGGCATGGGTCCGCACTCCCGCCGCGCTGATTCCCGTTTAGTTCACTCTTATTTTGCACCTGCACGAACGCTTCGCTTGCAAGATGACGATGCTTACTTTACGCATACGATATTTCACCCAACTCAACATCAGCTGTTGGCGGCCACGTCAGCGGGCGACATCCGAATATTTAACCTATTTAGTGGTGCCGAGGAACATTCTTATCAAGTGCACGAGTCATACATATACCATATGGAAGCAAGCAGAGATGGACTGCTTCTGTTAGCATCAGCAACCACTTCTTGGCGTCCTCTATCTGCACTTTGGAGTATGAAAGAGTTCGAACAACTTTTCCAACTAGACAATGAAGAATACGTAGAGTTTTCTAAGTTAAGTGATGAACGGATTATCGGGACAAAAGGCGAGACAGCTACGATCTTCGATACACGAACTGGACGATCGCTTCTGACACTTAACCCGGCATTGTCGAATCAATATGCAAAAAATAGAGCCACATTCAATCCTACAGATGAATTAGTACTATCAGATGGGGTATTATGGGACGTGAACTCAGGGAAAGAAATTCACAAGTTCGATAAATTAAACCAAACTCATAGCGGCGTGTTCCACCCTAATGGATTAGAAGTTATATCCAATACAGAGGTGTGGGATCTACGCACCTTTCATTTATTGCGCACTGTGCCTACGCTAGATAAGTCAGAAGTAACGTTTAACCCGTGGTGTACAGCGATGTACGCGGTCTGTTCAGACCAGGATTCTGAAGAGCGAAGTCAATTTGACACTAGTTTCAAAACTCTTGATCCTTATGACTATTCAAGTATTGCCACAATTGATGTAAAGCGTAACATCTACTCGCTGTCTGTGTCTGGTCGTGGTACGCAACTGTCGCTAGTGGAGAACTTGGGTGAATTCGATCACGTGCAAGAGTCTTGTGTCAAGATATATGACGTTGGCCGCCGCCGCGATAACGATGACGACGGTGAGGAAGAAGAAGAGGAAGAGATGGCTGATGGATCAGAGAATGATGATGGATCTGACTCAGGCTCAGGAGACGACGATGATTTGGCATCGAACTTGCTCCGTAATGCTGTAATGGGCTTAGCGGAAGGAAGCTCGGGAGAATCTTCGCAGGGCGATGACCCACCGCCCGCGCGAGCTCTTCGGCGGCGCAGACGCAGGAGACGGCAAAGAAGCAGCGACAGTGACGGAGATGTGGAGTTAGGTGATATAATTGAATTTGACCTCTAGAACACTTGTTATACTACAGAACATTTTAAAAATACGAATTATCTTGTAAATAATAAAATGAACAGTACTTGAAAGATATTTCATGTTCTTTGTGTGTTCAGGTCGAAATGTTGACTTTAAACCATTTATTTTAAATCAGATGTTTTGTTCATACCGGTAATACATTAGAAATTAGCATGCCTGACATTTAAGTCACACTACTATTTTAATGTTGTGCTCGTGCGTGATTTTGTAATGTTAGCCACGTTCATTAATTCTTTTTCATTGAGGCATGATCCTTATACAATTTTTCTTGTGACGCAAGCGTAACATTATTCGATAATGAAAAAAAAAACTACGAGAATAAAAATGTTAAACCACTTTACAAAAGTAGGTTACCTATTATAATAATAAAGAAGCTGTTATTTTTGTGTTATAATCTAGTTATAAATAATAATTGACTTTCATTGAATACCTACTGTTAACATAAAAAATGTATGTATTATAAGAATTGAATTATTTGTGCAAATAAAATACAAAATAAAATTAATAACGAGTTTTATTTTCGCCTTATTTTTTTAGGATCAACATAAACGCAAAACCTTTATGTTTATTGATTATCCTGTTGTAGGTACTTTCAAGAACTGGTTAAGCTGGACATGTGTATCCATTCCATTCTATTCTATCACAAGAACTGCAAAGTTTAAAGTGTTCAACTTGGCCTGTTCTTTTCAGATTATTTTTTGCATAGGACAAAATGTAAAGCGAGGTTCAGCCCATACCCTTCAGGTAACAACGCCCGCACCCGCCGGCGGGGGCGCGGCCAGAACCAAAATCAAAATTGAAAATCAGAGACGGAGTCCCTCAGGCGTCGTCTCCTTCACGATGTTTTTCAATATCAACGCGCTAGGCCGTGGTCCGAGGCTCCCTTGAGCCGCCCCTAGACGCGTTGGTATATGACTTTTTTTTTGGGGTAGAGTATTCCGCTCCCCCGCAAGTCCGGTGAAGCTTGATCCGTCGTACCTTTTCGACTCAAGCATAGGTCAATTAAAAAAAAAAAAAGAGGTTCAGCACGTTCAGCCATTAAAATTGTTCACCACGAAAAGCTATTATACAAATCAAGAGGAGTACTTGGAAACGACAGACTGCTGAACTGTCGCTTGTCGGCTCTAACTCGCCCGACGAAGTTATTATTATAATACATACCTACACACACACTACACCCTGTGGTTGCACCTCACTTAAATCCTTTATTCTAGTTCGATGTATTGTAAAAAAGAGGGATCAGGGGCTCTACTCATGGTATCAATATCAATCCCGATTTCAACCCAATGCAAAACCAAAGTCAATTTTAGATCGCTACTCTTGAAAATCTGCCCGCCAAGAGTTGTTCAGTCAATATCCGCCCAATGTGAAACCAAGGTGGCGTTCGAGCGAGAGTACGAAACACCTGATCTCAATGTCGACGGATCGGAATCGCCGTCAAGTAGCTTGGTATGAGTGAGTAGGTACCTATCTTAATTGTCGTGATATTTCTATCACATTCTAAACATGTTGATTGCGCATTGCGCAATGTCAATTTGCACCATAGAGGTATAATTTTTTTTTGCTTATCTGAATTCATAATAATATAAATAATTTAAATGTTACTAAATTGTCTGTTTATTTCTTGACTTAGACCTTTTACGAAGTTAGAACTAATAGTACTAGGTACTTATAATTTGCTAAACAACCTCCGTAGCCGTGGTAGAAAAATGCTCGCCTCACATGGTGCCTCACGCTACGGTAGTTCCAGGTACGAATCCCGGTAGGGCACACGTAGAAAAAATTAGTACTTACCACTTTGTGCCTCTTGGTGTTTTATTGTCCAAAAATAAAGATGATTCCGTGCTTCGGAAGACATGTAAAGCCGTTAATACTGGCTATTATTTAAGGATGTAGCCGTTATACGAGCCATTTCAGATGGCAGCTCAATAATTTACAACCAGCTTTTGTGAAGAAGGCTAACCCACAGGGTAAAAAATACGTTTCTATGACAACAGATAACACAACAAACTTCCTAAAATCATACATGATTAACGAAACGTTAACCATGGCGTTAACTAGTATGAAGTCGCGATGAGCCATCGCTGCAGTGTTTTCTATAATTCTTGCTTGAAAGTTCCGGTGGACCCGATTAGCAAGATGCCGAAGACTGCATATGAACGAAAAGGAAGGCCTCTTCATGAGCAATGTTCTATTGATTCCGTTTCTACGACCGGTTCTGTATCTACGGCCGATGTTGACGCTGTGAAACTCAAAGATTTCTATCGCAGTATACCGGACTACAGTGAAATTAACCACTTACCAGCAGAGCAGTTTTACTCCACCTTAAAATCGTTGCGAGAGAAAAAGAAAGTAATGTTAGGTGTAGCTGTTGAACACATTGACGATTGCAATCGTCACAAAATTACAGTAGAAAGTAGCTGTAATAAAGATGGTTGTGCCTCTGCTAGAAGAGACTCAAAAACAAGACTAAACTACTCGTTGAGAAGAAAGTATTCTACGGAGAAAAAGGGCCTCAACAAAGAGAAGAAAAAGCAAGAAAGTAGTGATCTTAACCTTTTATCAAAAAAGGATAATGATGTACATTTGAAAAGGCTATCGCATAAAACAGCAGTGAACCCTGAAAGAATCGCTGACGACGAATTAAAACTAAGTCTAGCTACGAATGGCGTTAAAGAAAATATCGCTCCCAGCAATCGACCTAAACGACATCCATCGGCGTGCTCTATATCGTGGAATGATACTAAAACGGAAAGCAAAACAGAAGTGGATAAGAAGTTCGACCAATACTTCGACGGACGAAGATACACAAGTCCCAATAGAGTCGATATAGGTGACGACTTCAAAACTCAAAGTATGCCATCAAGTCCTCTACGAGTGAAGAGAACAAGATCTCCAATGCGAAGGCGGAAAAGTATTACAGTGCCCAAACCATTTAAAATGACTGAAAGGTATTTTTTTATATCCACTTATATAAATAAAAAGGAATCACTGGAATGTATGTACGCGCATAACTTTAGAACGGCTGTACTGCACCGAATAGATAAATCTTATTTTGTTGTGTTTGCTATTGGACAAGGTTTATGATTTTTTTGCAGCGTTAAGTAAAACATCTCTATCCCTCGGAAAAAAAAGGTTTACGCGGGCGTAACCGCAGTCGGTCAGCTAGTTTTCTAATAAAAGAATAACAACCCGTGTCTTTTTATAAGTCGAGTTTTAGGCCAATAGCGCAGGAAATTACCTTACTCCGTTGACTCAGCGATCCAAAATGAACCTGGGCTTCTCCAATGAACAAGAACACGCCAATTGTCCCGATCTTGTGCAGTAGGTAGTTTACCAATCGTCGAAAAGAAATTATTATATTTTATAATTTACTTGATTAATAAATAGGTATCTAATCAAGAACTAAAAAAGAAAAGATAAATAAACACTAAAGTTCAATGAACGTAGAAGAGAGTGGCATAACCAGTCGTTCGTGCCGTCGTCGTGTCACTGTTTAATACCTACAAGGAAAACGGTGCAAGGGTAATTTATATAATCTGTCTTGGAGCAGTATTAGTTTTGGGAAACCACATAATTAGACTTACAACGAAGGAAAACATCGTGAGGAAACCAGCACAAACCCGCGGCGAAGAAATTTTAAGGTGGTGTCGATTGAGGTCCATTCACACTGATTAAGGCTCGAAATCCTCGATGGAGACAAATAAGAGCTGTTAATGACTAGGCAGGTAATAATTTGTTTACTCCAACTTCAGGGACGAAGAGGACCGCATAGTTCACGAGCTGCGCAGTCTCCGGAAATCGTTCTCAGACGATATGCTGCACCAGAAACAGGAGCGACAGTTCCGGGCCAACCCGGTACCCATCGAGTCCCGGATTCCGCTCTACGAGAAGATCCTGGAGGATCAGGCCATGAGGTTTCCTTGCACAACGCACACTGTAGGCTTCTTTTCTTTTTTTCGTATTTTTGTTTATAAGTCTCTGTTTATAGCCTTATATTTCTATATAGCTACTTACAGCACAGCAGGCAGAAACCGTAAGCTAAATTCTACTTAGATCAGACTTGAAACTGCCCCATGCTTGAGTTGAGTTATTTGACTTAATTTACTTTAAATAGACGTATAAATGGACAAGCGTTAAAATCAGTTAATTAAAAGTTAATTAGTTCGGTTAATCCCGCACTACTCTATTTTTTACCATTCTCCTGGTAATGGTAGGGACTACTATTTAGTATTCTGTGGTAATGGGTTGCCTGGAAGAGATTGCAACATTTGCAATAGAGCCTGTTGAAACCTTATGTTTTTTTTGTATGCGTTATCTGTCTGTGTTTCTTGGTGTCGATAAAGAATATTTGTATTTGTATAGACGAAAAAAATAATAATATCCAAATTGAAGTCATAATAAAAAAAAACTGTTGATCTTGGACAGGATTCGAACCCGCGTTCCCTCGCGCAATATGTGCAAGTCACGCGGGGCCACCCACACCACCACCACCACCGGCGCAGCGTGGCGGCGCGTTTTATACTGAAAGCAGTATTATAAAAAAAATGTTTTTAGTTTAGTCATTTTCTAAGCAAAATCATTCCATTTAGGTGATTGAGTTTTATTGTGAGATTAATTAACATTTTTAGGATTTTGTAGGTTAATTACTTGAGGCCCTGCTTACCCCGTTATAGATTTATACTTACGTTTCTTTCAATACTGTGATTCATAGGTTTTTGTAATCTCATTTTACGTGACGTATTTGGATTATGTACAAGGTCAGGCCTAAAGAAATCAGGTAACTTGGTTACGGTAATTTGCACTGTTACAAGTCATGCTTTAGATTCGTAAAACTTGTGGTTATAATTTTTCCATGTATATTATAATTTAAAAAAATATGAAGCGCCTAGTCTACGTACTTTAATAGTCAACCACAATTCCGATGGAAGAGACTGACCATGATTTTATACTATTCAGGAATATACAGCTACAAATAAGTAAATAATAAAAATGTGGAGATATCTTACTCACGGTCTTCTAACCCCAAACTAGGAAGAGCCTGTTTACTATACCTACATACAGGGTGCGATGTTATTATTGCCATATATTTTCAGGGTTCGTTCGTAGTAAAAGTCCTCAGCTCGACGTAACAATCGTTCTAGCTTATATGAGTAGGTCATTAAACCAATCAAACTCAGTCCGAAACTGCTAAAATATTATGCGTTGTTTGTATAACATAACCAATTAAGAACCTAGTTGCACGTATTTGTACCACAAAATATCTATTACTGAACCCACTGCACATAATAGTAGGAGTCGAGTCGCTATATTTAGCTAAACTTAGTTCTTTCGCATTACATAATATGTATGTATCATACGACATGCATATTGCATGCATATGATACCAAGAATATACTTTTGAATTTTGTTACGTTTTCGTTTTAAATTTACTTTTTTTTTTATATTCCTTTAGAATGGTTATTTTAAAGCACATTAAAACGGCTATTAGAAAATACACTTCAAAATAGTTGGCCTGCAACTACCAGACGAAAGAGAAAAAGTTATTTACCTATGTAGGTTTCACCTTAAAATAACCACTAACACTGCAAGTGGTTCCGGTTTGGTTAGGACCGCAGGACCGCTAGGACTTTTCAGACGACACGTTCGATTATCCGAAACGATAATAATTTAATTATACGCTTCGAAACATAGATATGGGATCCAGTTCTATATTATCTACGGAAACATCCGTTAGCCAAGCTAGACGATTACAGTTTCATATTATAATATAAATAAATAAATATGTATGAGGAAAACCTGTGGAACAACTCACATACGGCCTTCTAAGCACAAACTAAGCGGAGCCTGTACTATGGATGTCAAACAACTGATATACATATACCTACATAACATAATATAAATAAGTATTACAACATCCTGACACTAGGCATACAGACACAGCCGTTTTCGAAGCCACGCAAGACGAAAAAACTAAGACGTTACGTCCACCTAACGTCCTTAGACACATCCCTTCAGGTAACAACGCCCGCACCCGCCGGCGGGGGCGTGGCCAGAACCAAAATCTAAATTGAAAATCAGAGACGGAGCCCCTCAGGCGTCGTCTCCTTCACGATGTTTTTCAATATCAACGCGCTAGGCCGTGGTCCGAGGGTCCCTTGAGCCGCCCCTAGACGCGTTGGTATATGACTTTTTTGGGGTAGAGTCTTCCACTCCCCCGCAAGTCCGGTGAAGCTTGATTGGTCGTACCTTTTCAACACAAGCATAGGTCAATTAAAAAAAAAGTCCTTAGACGCATTCGGTGGAAGGAATCCATTTCTTTTTTTGTACAGGAGAGCTATTACCAAGATAAACAGTGAGGCTGAACTCCGAGCCCAGATGAAGCCTTTCAGTTTCACGAGGAGGGAGGAGAAGGGGGCGGGGGATGTGTGCGATCGCGCAATGCAGGCTCTGCCTAAACCCAAGAAGAAGAAGAGATTCAAAGCGAGGCCGTTCCCGAAAAATCTGTTCTCTAATTACTTTTATGAAAAGATGAAGGAAGACGAGTTCTTTAGGTAAGTATCGACCATTACCAAGAATTTCACACAGCTGAATAATTGATTAAATGCATTAAATTTTATTAAAACAAAGAGTAAGGATGTATTGTATCTTCATAAAATATAAATAAATGGATGAAAAATACTGTTGCATAAAAAAATTACAATGATAAAATAAAATAAATTATTTATTTATTATTATTTATTTATTTATTTATGTTTTTGTTTTATTTGTTTATTTGTGTTTTTTTGTTATGTACGTATAACTTGCGAGGACTATAAATTACAATTATATCGAACAGCGAACAGTGATGTAATAAAACTGTATATTTATTTTGATTTGTAATACGTTCATGCTCTTTCATAAAAACAAAATTATTTGATAAGTCAGGCAACATCCCAAACCACCACTAAAAAATCAAAATCAAAGGTTTGTTCGAAGTAAGATGTACAAAATCATTTTTCGACTTCAAAGCTACCAAGTACCCTGTCCAAGGTGCAACGTGCACTTGCAGATGTAGGTTATACACCTGTTAAAATAAACAGTTAAATATTTTAATTTTAGAAACATGAACCGACGCATCCGAGCAGAAGAGATGCTAAAGAGTGCGAACCTGCCAGGATCAATGGCCGCTCGAGACCGCAGTCGCCTATCAACCCCCGGGGCCCACAGCGACCTTCCCATAGACCCTTCCCCCGCCGCGGGCTCTTGCACGTCATCAGACAGGCAGAGGTGCCCAAGCCCCACCAAGGGGAAGAAAGGCAAAACTAATAAGGAGGAGTTCATTACGACAAGCCCTCAGCCATTTAAATTTAACACGGCTGATAGAGCTGCTAAGAAAGTAAGTATTTATATACTGTAGTGATCTTATGTCTAACTAAGCTAACTAATAAGATCAAACCCCTGGAAACCCAAATTGATAGAGATGTATCTTTTATTTATTTTAATAACTGTAAGAAATAAACAGACTTACAAGAGAGCGCAGCGAGCAATAACCTTAAACTAATATTATAAAGAAGACAGATTTGACTGTCTGTTTGTTTGCATTGAATAGGCCCCAAAACTACTGAATCGTTTTCAAGAATTCCTCGAGTAACATATATATTCTATTTTATTAATTATTAGGGGATCCTAACTAAAACTCTAATACCTAATGTAACCCAAGGTTTAATAAATATACTTAAAAATATTCCTAATAATTGAATAGACTCGAAAACTACTGAACCGAGTTTGATAAAACTTGGTACGAAGATAGAATAGACCTTGGGAAAGAACATAGACTACTTTCTACCGCGGGAAAATTCCTCATTCCCACGATAAATCCTGTTAACACTGGCTGAGTCGCGGCGGAAACCTAGTGTTCATATAAAAGACATCAACGCGAGCAGGATTTTCTAATAATCTTTTTTTTTAATACAAGCTATTATGAAGCAGATAAGTAATAATATTATCTAAAAATATATATTATTGTATTTTAATGTCTTTTAGATGCTGGATATTACTCGTAAGATTTACCAGGAAAGCAGAAGTTCTGACAGCAAACTAGCTACTCCGAACGAAGGTCCGCGCGCTTACTCCGCCCTGGAGTTGCGAGCTAACGCTACTGGGAGGTCCAACTTGGCAGCACTGTTGAGAGCCGAGGCTGTGCGAAGGAGGTTCGAAATGGAGCAAGCCAGGAGGCTGGCAGAACAGCAAAGAAAGGCAGAGTTACGGACGCGAGATCGGCTACTGAGATCGAAACCTTCATGGCACATGGTTAAAAATAAGTTAGTACATTTTTCAAACCTGTCGCTCTATGCAGCAACATTCATCTATGAAACAAAAATAAAACTTGCCTGCAAAGCGTGGCAGTCAATAGTGGACTATTATAGAGTATGTAGTAGTAAAATTATGACTTATCTCGACTTAGCATCATATATAAGTATATATTTTTGATAACCGTTTTTTTCCACAGCTATGCAGAAGATATAGCTTTGAGACTACAAACTCGTCGAGACGAGGAGAGAATGAGACGGGAAGAATTTCTTCACGAAATGGAACTTATGTACGGAAGAGTGCAACAACAACCGATGCTATTTGAGAGATACTACGCTCCAAGATCTCACTCAGACCCCGTTGATACCATTAAACTATCACCTAGAAAGTCTAAGAAGCGTTACTCAAAGAAATCTTATAACAATAGCCCATCACGATCTAGGAAAGTATCTATAAATGACACCCCCGAAGCATTCAATGAAGACGTTCATGAGTACTTGAATAGAATTGAAAATGATGATATTTCAGATTCCGAAGTAGTAATTGATAGTGAGCGATAAAATATCATTCGCCACATAAAATTACCTCTTTAATTAGTTAAGATATTACACAAACTAGTTGGCGTTGTTTTTAGAATCGTAAAATTAAATTGTTTGATCATGATACGTATACCAATTTATTATTTTAATAATCCGTTAAAACTATTATAAATACTTAGGTAAATAAATATGTAATACATTAAAGTCTCGTGAGATCAAACAAGAAGGTTATCCAGGATCCACTTGAGGAAGTAACTAACGGAAGAGTATACTCCAGGTTTCTGTATGCCGCAGATGGTAGGCCCGAAAGATACCACTCCTACCAGATAGCTTTTTGGGCCTTCTGGCGTATCGAACACCTGTAAATCAGAACAGCTGTTGAGTCCTCTTATACCCGCCGCAAATTGTGAAGAAACTTTTCGGAGGTGGATAAGGGTTTGAAGAAATGAAGACGCTAGTAGTTAGGAATGGTAGGTACAAGGTAGGTATCCATTTTAAAAGAAAATCAAAAATATCATCCGGTCCACCGTCAAGACATACACTGAGTGAAATTAGAGAGAAAACACAACAAAAAAAACTTATTTCTAATGTAGAATATTCAAATGTTTGCAAATTATGTCGCTGCTAAACCGATAACTGTTAGAAAAAGAGTGAATATATCGAGTCAGTTATTAAATGCTAGAGCCTTACCTTCATCAGGGGCCCCCCAGAATCCCCACCACAAGCATCCTTGTTACGTACTGCCCCCGCGCATATTTCGGCGCTGGTCACCTTAAATCCGCGCCCGATAGACTCGCACACAGATGGTTCGACAATCGGTAGCTGATAAAAAAAAAGAAAACAGAATTTGCAGATCATATTTTAAATCTAGTGCACAATTTTGAGTGACTTCGAACTGTAAGATCAGTGCAAGTTGATGACACAAACTGTCCGGCATGCTCCGCTATATGCTAACGCAGTTCCGTTATTAACGTTTTGGATCAAAAGTTTAATAACCTCCCTCTCGTCTGTCTTCAGTTTTCGAGATAGGTGTAATCTATAATATAAAAATGAATCGCAAAATGTGTTGGTAAGCGCAAAACTCAACAACGCCTGGACCAATTTTGCCAATTCTCTTTTTGAAATGTTCGTTGAAGTCCAAGGATGGTTCTAACGGAGAGAAATTTTTTAAAAAAACCTCATTCCCACGGGAATAATTTTAAACGCGGGCGGAGCCGCGGGGCGGAAAGCTAGTTACTGATAAAATTACGCACAAATAGTTTCGAAGGAAATCGGCGCTGACAGACGAACGGACAGACACACGAGGTATCTTATTATAATATAAGGGGTCCGTTTTTTGTTTTTGAGGTACGGAGCCTAAAATTAACATAAAACTACTTAGATTTTTGGCGATGACGGCAATATAAGCAAGTTAGCTAGTAACTATTTATAAATCTTATTCAGTTGTAATTTTTTTTTTTGTAATTTTGTAGTAAATAAATCACAGAACATAACAAAACGTCACAGATGTAGACATATAGCTAAACAAAACATAGCAAAACGTCACAGATGTATATAGCTATAATAGTGTAGGTACCTACTGGGTACCTAGGCCATGGATGTAAAGCTGAGATTCGTATTTAACATACCATAACATATTGTAGAACTTCAGCGCGTTGTTCCGTTGACATGTTCATCTTTCCCCAACCGGCGACTGCGACTTCCTCGCCCAGGCTGAGATCCTCTAACTGCTCTTTGCGAGGCAGGCAGATGGGCATTACGTAGTCTGAAAGATGACATTTCTTACACACGGAGGGGGAACAGTGAACATAAAATATTATCATCGATGCAGAACTTATGATAAGAACTTGCAGTGCGTTGTTGTTGCATTCGTTGCAACGCGAAATTTTAATTGTTTTAAAGCTTTTGGGACATAATTGTACTCGTGAATATTTATCAACTTTTACAATCGAACTAACTTTGAAATCACATCTCTACTGTTATTCATATTGTGACTAAAAACGATGATTTTTTGTTAATAGATTGAAAGATAATAAATGAAAAATGTATTTACTGTTGAATTCCACTGGTTTGTCTAGCTCAATGACGGCGATGTCGTTGTGAAAAGCGGGCTTGTTGAAGAGGGGGTGATTTCTGATATGCTGTGGCTTGACCTTCCGATCCTGGATGGGAGGGGCACACACTCTCAACCGGCAGTCTGGGTCTGTCCTGGTGTCGTACTCGCCGAACCTCACAAAGGACCTGTGTCAATGAACATTATCAATATCGGATTTTCAAGAAATAAGTAAGGAAGGAAAAGTAAGACTATTAAAAACTCGCAAGGAAGGAAACCGCAGAGAATGACGAATCAATTAGTATTATAATTTAGTCAGTATCGGATGGTAAGAAAAGGTAACAATAAAATAAGATAAAAATAAGCTTATATTTCTTACAATTTGAATTCGTCAGTAGGGTTGATTTGAATGCAATGGGCAGCTGTGACGACGTGTCGGTCTGAGATTAGGGCTCCGCCACACATCCAGTCAGTTTCGTTTTCATCAGCTGTTGGTGAATAGGTATTTATTATTTAACTAGCTTTCCAGCCAGCGGCTCCGCCCGCACTAACAGTTTATCCCATGGGAATGAGGCATTTTCCCGTGGTAAAAAGTAGCCTATGTGTTAATCCAGGGTGTCAGCTAATTCCATGCCAAATTTTATTAAAATCATTCAAGCCGTTTAGACGTGAAGAAGTAACAAAAATACACACTCACAACTTTCGCATTTATAATATTAGTGTGATTTCAGAGACATCTATAAATAAGCAATTATTTATTTTTATTTTTTATTTATTTATTATGGCCACCAACAGAATACACATCAATACATATTACACAAGGTATGATAACAATAAGTTGTTAACTAAATGGTAATCCAATTATAGGTGGCTACCGCTTTCAAAGGGAAGACAGTTAAACATAATAAGGAAAAATAAAATTAGGGTAAAGAACTTAGAACTATAAAACTATAAAAATACTATTTTATGCAGTATGAGAATTTAAAATTATGTAGCTAGAATAAGGTTATGAACAGTCTTTTTGAATTTATAATATTTATCAGCTAAAACATCACAATTAGCAGCTATTTTATTACTTTCTCGAATCATTCTATTCAAGGGTGAGTTAAATCCAAGGTTAGATTTTGATAGTCTCGTGTCAAAAAGTGTGTATCTACCAGGACGTGGCAAATAAGCAGGTACTTTAATATTTACCAGCGAGAGCAGGTCAGGAACATCCAGACTACCCGTAACAAGCTTATAGAAAAACATAATATCTAGATATCGTCTACGCTTGGAGAGAGTATTCATTTTAAAGTGTTCAAGCCTATCAGAATAAGACTTAAGCCTCTTAGCAACTCCAAATCTATAAGATAAGTGCCACATGAACCTTTTCTGCACACTTTCCAGCTTCTTTATATAAACTTCGTAAAAAGGATTCCATACCACGCTACAGTATTCAAGGTTACTACGTACCAAAGCGTTATATAAAATTATTAAGGTGTTGGGATGCTTAAATTCTCTGGTATTACGTAATAAGAAACCAAGGGTTCTAAAACTCTTCGTACAAATGGAATCTATATGGGTGTGAAACCGCAACTTGCTATCAAGCAACAACCCCAAATCACGTGTACTCTCAACCTCTTTCAAAATTTCGTTTTCGATGCAATAAGATCTGGTCATATGCTTCTTCTCCCTAGTAAACCTAGACACGATGCATTTTTTTGCATTAAGGCACATCTTATTTGAGACACACCATGCAGCAAGTCTATCCAAATCATCCTGCAGAAGCATAACGTCCTGAGGAGAAGTAACTCGCCTAACCATCTTCAAATCATCAGCAAACAGGTAGCAAGCACAATTCACAAAACAATCACAAATGTCATTAACGAAAATGTTGAAAAGCAAAGGTCCCAGATGGCTGCCCTGTGGCACACCAGAAAAGCAGACGTATGGTCTTGAAGCGAAACCACTAACTACCACAGCAGATTCCCTGTTACCAAGATACGAATAAAACCAATCAAGTAAACTCCCGTAGACTCCATAGCGAGAAAGCTTCTGAATTAAAATAACATGGTCAACTTTGTCGAAGGCTTTACTGAAATCGGTGTAGATAATATCAACAGGATGTCCAGAGTCCACCTCACCAGCTAGGTGTTCGATTAAGGAAACCATATTAGTAGCAGTGGAGCGCGCTTTCATAAACCCATGCTGATGAGGAGTAATAATTTCTTTGAAATGCCATAAAATAGTTGGACAGACAAGTTTCTCAAAGAGCTTTGCAAAAACTGAAAGGATAGAAATTGGCCTATAGTTAGACACTTGCTTCTCATCACCACTCTTAAAAACTGGTACTATATTGGCTCGTTTCCAGTAGAAAGGAAAAATCCCTGAGGACAATGACTTGTTATATATAATAGACAAAGGATAGGCAAGCGCTTGAGCATTACGCACTACAAAGACCGATGGAATCCCGTCATGACCAGCGCCCTTGTACAGGTCCAGTCTTTTTATAGCCCTTAAAATGTCATTGACAGTAAGTGTAATTTTCTCTATAGGCACAACGTTCTTACCATATTGAGGAGGAGTTGGAGCAAGACTCTGGGCTGAGGTAGTTGCACTACTAGTAAAAATAGATGAAAACTGATCAGCAAAGAGTTCACAGATATCTGAGCCGTTAGAAGCTGTCCTAGCATCAAGGTACATTTGCGAAGGGTAGTTACTTTTATTCATCTTTTTACTCTTAATAAATGACCATAGAAGTTTAGGATTAGATGTGATAGAAGATTCCAAACGTTTTATGTACTGTTTATAACAAATATTCTGCAGCACCTTGCATCTTGTACGCAGTAGGTCAAAAGATAATTGATCCAATGGATTGTTTTTAAACTTAATTAGCTTCTTTCTAAACTTAAACTTTTCATTTAAAAGACCTATCAGGTTTCGACTATACCAAACAGGATATTTATTTTTACCGGATTTACACTTAGGGACAAGTTTCTCTATCGCTGCTCTAATTATAAGGTACGGGCGCCAATGAAGGCCCACTTAAATTCAAACCCTTGTAAAATCTTGCAGTTAAATAAAGTAAAGAAAAAACATAACGGAAATTATAATATATTTATTTGGGAAACAAGATATCTAAAAAAGTAGTGCATATTTTGGCATTTTAACACAAAGATAAACAGTTTTTATAAACTTGGTATTGGGCTATCTTGGGAACCTGGTCGCTGAAGATGGCCCGAAAAATATTAATGGAAATATATGCATTATAAACATTTGTAGTATACGCGGCAGGCGTTGAGCAAGAAGACAACAATTGAACCAGTGAATAGGTTTATTTACAGGAAACCTTATTTAACAATGAATATTTGGGCACTAGAGAGGACGGTCTACGATCCGAAAGGCGTTTCGACAGAGACACCGTAACGGGGCTTAGACACGTAGCACTAGTGGTATCGTAAGGCGTTCAAAGGCTTGAAGGCGACCTTAAGTGTACTACTAGAGTAGCTAGCCGTAGAAGACAAATTGAGAAAAATAATCATTTGGGGTCATGTTTCGTGAAGACACACCGTTTGCGAGTTTTAAAAAACCCACAGCGCCATCTGTTGTCCATTTCATGTATTACACATTTGGAGTTCCAGCGACCAAACGTTAGCGAGTTTTAAAAAACCCCCAGCGCCATCTGTTGTCCATTTCATGTATTACACCTGTTGAGTTCCAGCGACCAAACGTTAGCGAGTTTTAAAAAACTGGCAGCGCCATCTATGATCGTAATCGTGTACTACAGTCCCCCTTCTTATATTCGAGATGTCCCAGCGAGTTACTTCTTTTTTGGTCTTCCACGTCTTGAAACAGTTTCTGACTGTTGTTGTACAACTTTCCGAGGTCTTCCTCGTTTCTTCAGCGGCTGGGCTGGTTGAGGTAGTTGTTCATCATTTCCTTTGTAGGGAGTCAGTGCTGATGCATGATAAACTCCCAAACACACGTTAGGTTTAGCTGGGTCAGCTACTTCATATGAAGAAGGTCCTTTCTTCTTCTTTATGAGGTATGGGCCATCACGGCGTGGTGCGAACTTGGCACTAAATCCTTTGCTTGCGTGACTTAGAGGATGCAATGTAACCAGGACCTTATCCCCATCTTGATAATCCGGACGGCGCTGTCTACCAAGATCAGTCAGCTCTTTCCTTTTCTCTTCCTGCATATCTTGTACTTCTTTTGCACGTTCCAGAATTATTGCTAACTGCAACAGTTTGGGCGTAATCTCAGGAATGAAGTTTTCCGCAAGAACAATTTGACGATAGTCATGGTAGTTGTCATCCAAGGTTTTTAATTCTCGGCCAAAAGTAAGATATGCTGGACTATAGGAGGTTGACTTGCAAACAGCAGTGTTCATTGCAAACCTTACACTCGGTAGGTGTTCTGGCCAGTCCCTGTGATTATCTCCAAGAATAATTGCCAATTGAGTCTTTAGATCTCTATTTCTCCTCTCTACTGGATTAGCTTCGGGGTGATAAACAGGCGTGTAACCATGTTTTATTTTTAGACAGAAAGAGAGTTGCTGCATTATGGCGCTAACAAATTGAGGTCCATTGTCGCTGATCATTCTTCTTGGGAAACCATATCGTAGGAAAATCTCGTTAATTAACACCATAGCGCACTTTTCTGCAGTTGCACTTTCCAGGGCAAAAAGCTCTATCCAGCGTGAATTAATATCTTCAATGATAAAAATCCAACTTTTACCATCAGTGGAAGTAGGTAACGGTCCGAACAGATCAAATGATATCACTTCGAAACGCTGGTTAATCGCATGTGTTTGGAGTAGGTAAGCCAGCTGGTTTCTGATTAGATGGCTTGAATCGTTGGCACTCAATACAATGTCTGGTATAACTATCAACATATTTACGCATGCCAGTCCAGTGATATCTTCTTGATATAGCCTGATAGGTTTTTTCTGCGCCATAATGACCTGCCTGTGGGTCATCGTGATAAACTGCCAATATATTTGCCCATTCATGCTTAGGAACGAGTAGTTGAGCTTCATCTGAATTTGAGTCAGAGCTGTGTCGATAAAGGAGACCGTTATTGATTAGATATCCTTTATTACTCCAGTACTGGGCATTTTCATCGTCGTTAGGCGTTTCCAGCGTTGTAATGATTTTTGCCAGCTTTTCATCCTTGAGCTGTTCAGTTCTTATTTCAGCGGGGCTGCGCGTTGGTAAGTCTACAGTTACCGTACACAAACCACACTCCTCTTGATTTTCCTCTGTACAAGGTGGTCTAGACAAGGTATCTGCAACGACATTAACTCGGCCTGGGATATACTTAACAGTGATATCGTATGCTTGCAGTTTCAGTGCCCATCTAGCTAGTCTTCCAGAAGGTGTTTTTAATTTCATAAGCCATTGCAATGAATGGTGATCTGTTATTATGGTAATTGGCGATCCCTCAATGTAACCGGCGAACTTGCTGACGGCCCAAACAACAGCGAGTGCCTCCCGCTCTGTGGTGGAGTAATTCCGTTCAGCTTTTGTAAGCAGCCTGCTGGCGTACTCTATGGGATGTTCGTCGCTTCCTTCACCCTGGACAAGCACCGCACCAAGCGCATAGTTGCTCGCATCTGTCTTGATGATATAACCTTTCTTGTGATCTGCTTGTTTCAGAATAGGAGATGAGGTAAGTTGGGACTTTAGCTCCGCATATGCCTTTTCTTGTTCAGGGCCCCAGGCCCATATTGCTTTCTTTTTCGTAAGTTGCGTGAGTGGTTCAGCGATATCCGAGAAGTTTTTAATAAAACGCCTATACCAGGAGCATGTTTGAAGGAATGATAGCAGATGTTTTACATTTGATGGAACGGGCCGATCTGCTATAGCGGCAGTCTTCTCTGGATCTACCTGAAGTCCTTCAGGTGTAATTAAATGTCCCAAGTACTTAATGCGTGTGCAACAAAAACGGCACTTTTCTCTGTTGACTACGAAGTTGTACTCCCGCATCTTCTTGAAAACTTCAATTAAATCAGACAAGTGTCTTTCGAATGTGCTGGAGAATATAATTAAGTCATCTAGATAAGCCAGCAACTTGATGTGGCTCAGTTCGACGCGAAATCTGTCCATTAACCGTTGAAAGGTAGAAGGAGCATTTCTTAGGCCGAAAGGCATTCTGAGAAATTTATAAATACCGAAAGGTGTTATAAATGCTGTTTTATCTTGGTCGGCCTTTCGTACACTTATCTGCCAGTATCCTGCTTTTAGATCTAGTGCTGTCATGTATGGAGTCGGCTTAGCCTCATGCAGGAGATCATCGATGCGAGGAATGGGGTATGTATCTGCAACCGTGATTTCATTAAGCCTTCTGTAGTCTATACAGACTCTCACCTTGCCATTAGGCTTCGGAACCATGACAACTGGTGCAGCCCATGGTGAGGTACATGGTACGATTATACCATCTTTAATCATGTTATCAATTTCAGCTTTCAGGACTTGTTTTCGTTCATAGGACATTCTGTAAGGAGGGACTGCGATGGGTAAGTGGTCAACAGTGTCGATAACGTGTTCAACTCCCTGCACGGGTTTGCCGTTTGGTTCGAAGACATCACTAAACTCGTGTAACAATGCGTCAAGCTCTTGAGATTGTGAATCGTCAAGCGTGGATGTCACGTCTATTGCACATAGTTCAATATTATGAACCAGGGATGACTTTCCCTCCCCTTTGTTCCGAGATGTCCCAGTGAGGTTTGTGTGTGAATCTCTTTTGTCTCTACTAGGCTTAGATGTCTTGATTTTTTTTTCCTTGGGGCTTGTGACCTTTTCACCTCCAACTGTAAACAATGCTTCAGCTTCTGGTGACAGCGTAATTTCTGCTTCATCTATATTTTTGATGGCATCCTGCATCATGTACTCGGTTCTTGGACAATAACCATCAAAAAGCAGTCTTCTGGCCGCGTTAGTACCTTTGGGTATCTCAGGTAGGTCGATCGGTACTAATTTATATTCCACCTTAGGGAAAGTAGCGGAAACAGAAGAAGTGGTCAGGGATTCACTTTTACGTGTGTCTGGTCTATCAAACATAACGAAACTTTCTTGATAGAGCTCGTACTCTTGCTCTGGATGTTCAATGAAATGCCAGGTAAATTGAGCAATATTCAACACCACGCCAGCTTGCTGTAGAAAGTTTATTCCCAATAAGGTGCGGTTATCAGCGGATTCTAGCAGAACAATAAAAGGCGTTGTGAAAGTGCGACCACAAATTTGTACTTTGGCTTCAAAAGATAGCACACTCTGTTTCCTCGATATTCCATCTGCTAGCGTAACTGTTGCCAATTGTTGGGAAAATGTCTGTCCTCGTGATCTCAACTTCTTATAAAGCTCTCGCGAGGCAACGTTTATTTTTGCACAGGTATCGACATATGCTGTGCCATCAATGTCATTCACCTTTAAGTACACCATTGGCCTGGAGCGCGACTCTAAGTGTATGTTTACGGCGCAAAAGTCAAGCCCACTCTTGTTCTTGGGTAGTTGTTGCGGTTTTTTAGAGCAAATAACGCAATTGCTGCGATATACCCCCGGGGTACCGCAACCATAACATGCCAAACCCACTTTAGGCACGTTATCGGCATTAACGTTGCTGACTTCGAGTTTATCAGATTGGTTTTGGACATCCATTAACCTCTTCCTTTTACGACATTCTTCTTGAGTATGACCAAGTTTCTTGCAGAAGTTACATCTTGTTTTCTTACTGCGTGCTAGAGCACTCGAATCAGATGAAACAGGTTTGTTACTGTGTATATCTTTACCCTCTACATAGGCTTTCTCCTTTAGTAAAGCTTCTACGCCTCGAGATTGATTCAACAGGTCTTCAAAGTTCGAAATCTTTTCCTTTGGAACCTTGTCACGAATACTCAATTTCAACAAACCGTACACAATATTCAGTTGTTGCTTCTCATTGAACTTTTCATCTGTGGGTAGTTCTGAGAATAACATTCTCTTCTTCGCAACAAAGTCATCGGTCGATTCCCCTTCTTGCTGCTTTACTCCACATATCTCTAGATATATCAAGTAGTCAGGTTTCTTAGGCGCGAACGTGTTTCTTAGGCATTCTTCAAACTGATCCCATTTCGTAATCGACGATTTACAACCCTGCCACCAAATTGCTGCTTCATCGCGTAGGACTAATGGTAATCCTGCCAAGGCATCAGCGTCACTGATTTTTTCCAAATCTTTGAACACGCGAACAGCGGTTAGAAAGGCTTCAACAGTTTCTCTGTCTTTCATGCCATTATACGAAGCAGTGCAAGTTGTCATAGTGCCCTTTCGGCCCGATCCGATACTCGCCAAAAGCTCCTGGAACTGAGCAACGGACAGGTTGACGCTCATTCTGACTGGTTTCTTCTGCGTCTGCTTCACTGGAAATGTTGTTCTTCGGCCCGATCGTGTGACCACGTACTTAGGTTCGCTTTGCCTCGCGTTGGACGCCACTGTAGTATTACGCGGCAGGCGTTGAGCAAGAAGACAACAATTGAACCAGTGAATAGGTTTATTTACAGGAAACCTTATTTAACAATGAATATTTGGGCACTAGAGAGGACGGTCTACGATCCGAAAGGCGTTTCGACAGAGACACCGTAACGGGGCTTAGACACGTAGCACTAGTGGTAACGTAAGGCGTTCAAAGGCTTGAAGGCGACCTTAAGTGTACTACTAGAGTAGCTAGCCGTAGAAGACAAATTGAGAAAAATAATCATTTGGGGTCATGTTTCGTGAAGACACACCGTTTGCGAGTTTTAAAAAACCCACAGCGCCATCTGTTGTCCATTTCATGTATTACACATTTGGAGTTCCAGCGACCAAACGTTAGCGAGTTTTAAAAAAACCCCCAGCGCCATCTGTTGTCCATTTCATGTATTACACCTGTTGAGTTCCAGCGACCAAACGTTAGCGAGTTTTAAAAAACTGGCAGCGCCATCTATGATCGTAATCGTGTACTACACATTTTAATACTTTTATCATAAAATATCTAAATAAAACACAATCTTCTCATAACATTATTTACAAAAAGTAAAATAATTAACCAAAGATTCAAATGTGGGCCATCTTAAATCTATCAAAATATAAATCAACTATAAAATAAAAACAAACAATTAAATAAAATTATATTTTACTTCTAGATTAACTTTGAAAGTAACTTATCGAAAATATAAAGAAATCAATTCTTTTTTCTAAAACATTTTTGATTTAGTAGGTGGGCTATCTAAGGGATACTGATAATTAACTTTGAAATCAATCAAAATAAGTGTACTTATTAGTAAAAACAAATAAGACGCTATTGTCTTTAATTATGTGCATGTATTCTTAACAAAAAAATTATAATATCGGAAAATAATCTGAAAAGCGAATGGGGCTATGTTGGGGATTATACTATGGGCCATGATAGGAAATTACCCCCAGTTTAAGCATAATCTCGTAAAAATACAAAAAAGGTAATAAAATAATAAAACTCATCTGTAATTCGTTGATTAATAAATTAAATATGAATTTTCACAGTTTAAAGCAAAGAGATTTGCTTTTAATTTGCTAATTTTCAAAAGAATTGAGATCGTGGAGTTTATAAAACGTGTATCGTCCTGACATGACCAAGAAAACTGTCGTCTGTCTTCAAAATGGCGATGCACCGGTAATGAAACACACTTGCACTATTGTCTATGATACTTGTAGCATAAACCTGCGTAATTTCAAATGTTTCCAATAATCATAACTGTATTTTTATTAAAGTGGGCTATCTTAGGAGCCGGGCCATCTTCGGCGACACTACCTTACTATAAAATATGCTCACCATTGAATCAACAGTGTTCTGACCTTTAAGTTTAACGTCCCAATCAATATTATTTAATTCTTCAGATATTTTTTCATAATCCGCCTTAAAGAACAAATATCTCTCAACTTTATTATACAATAAATTCTGCTGACTACTACAAATTTTTAAGTTAAACTCCAAGGGGGGGTGATGATTATCAACGGTTGAAAGTAGTGAAGAAGGCGATGTAACATTCGTTATTAGGTTATTGCTAAGAATGAGGTCAAGTATCCTACCCTTATGATTCTTTACAAAGTTATATTGACCAAGACAATTCAACGATAAAGAGCTAATCAGTGTATCACCGAATGGACTATGATTGGTGTTAGCAAGTAGGGCAGACGATGTACTTGGACGCGTCCATTCAATACCACCCAAATTGAAATCACCGACAATAAGGGTATTAGTTAAGTTATGTAAGTCAAAGTTACGATTAGTACTATCAATAAACTCATCAAGAACATGTTTTTTTACAGGCGAAGGTAAATACACTCCACAGACGTGATACTGCTCATGCTTCCCTTGACTGATCCTTGTTTCCACACTAACCCAAAGATCCTCACACTTACTTTCCAATTCGTACATTCGTCTAGACTTAAGCTGCTTTGAGACTGCTATGAGAACTCCACCACCACCCTTGCCGGGATGGAAGCCTGATGTTTCACGATCTCTTCTATAAACTGTGTAACGGGAGTCAAAGAGCTCCGAGTCATAGACGCTGCCATTTAACCACGTCTCACAAAATATCACAATATCGTACCGTCGTAACTACTACGTCGTAACTACTACAAAGGACATGACTATAAAGATCATTTGTTTTCGTTCTTAATCCTCGAACATTTTGATAATATCGTCAGTGAAAAAGTAAAAAGACTGAACCACCAATATGCAACTTTACAGGAGAGAATTTTAAAGTTTTTTTTTTAAGAAAAAAAATCATTGTGGCTTTCCTTTTCAGTGCATTTTAATGAAACCTTGATGCAAATATTATTTGATTTTTTTGCTATTCTTTTATAATATTACTAAACTTGTAACTGCGCTGGTTTGCAAGATAAGTGTCGCTTTAGACAATATTCACTCATGTTTTTGAAATATACTAAAAGGTAAAAAGAGTAATCAACCAAAGAAGCTTTCCCTTCTGCGCTCGAAAATGACTAACAAGCTATTAATTACTGGTCAAGAGGAAACAAAATATACTTATAGCAATATGATTTTTTAGTCTAGTCGCAGTAAAATTACTAGTTAACGTTATCACTTACAGATAAAGATGGATAGAATTACTAAAGCCCAAAATTCATATCCCAAAAATGGTGACAACTTACTAAAGAACAAAATGAACAACAGTTTGAAACTAAAATTTTTACTAAACACTTGAATTTTTTACAAACTCCGGCCCTTCTAGAAACAAAACTTGAGCATCTTCAAGTGGAAGCTGAAACGATGGGCCTTCGAATTAACAGACGCAAAACAGTCGACATGCTGATAAGGTCAAATATAACGGACCCATTGGCGCTGAGAGGAGAAAACCTGGACTCCGTCACCAAGTTTGTGTACCTTGGTAGTGTGATAACATGCCAAGGTGGGACGGAGGAAGACGTTGACAGCAGGATCAAAAAGGCTAAGGCTGCTTTCCCACAACTTAATACTGTTTAGAATTCAAATGTGCTCACGCGACTCGTCAAGATTTCCCTCTTCGTGTCCATCGTCAACTCGGTACTGCTTTTTTGGCTGTGAAACCTGGAGAGTGACTAAGGGCTTGATAAATAAAATACAAGTCTTTGTCAATAAGTCCCTCAGGTCGATCCTTCGTAAATTTTAGCCAAGAACAATACGGAACGAAGAATTGTGGAAGATATGTCATCAGTCTCCTATTGAGCGATGCGCAAATGGAAATGGATCGGCCACACCATTCGTAGAGGAGAAACGAACAACGCAAGTGTTGCTTTAGAATGGCAGCCGCCGGGCGGAAGGCGAAATCGCGGGCGCCCTGTACACACATGGCGGCAAACCGTCGCACTATGAACCAATAGGCCAATCTAGCTGGACAGAAAGGGTTACCTCATTTCTTTTAATTAAACCGTTAAAACGATAGTTGATTCCCCAGTAGAAACCATCCTGGTATAATTTTTTAGCAACTACCCACTAATAATTTATTATTGGTTCTCAAACGTCAACAATTTAGATTTTTACGATGAAATCATTCATTGTTTACGCTTCGATGTGTCATCGCTTAAAACAAGAAATAGTTAAGATTGTATTATTTTTAGTTATGGATCGTGAAGTAGATGGTATGTACTATGTCAAAAACTAAAATTTTATTCTAAACACTAATTATATGACCTAGATATATGCGATTAAAAAACAAGTTAATGCATTTTTTAAGCGTTTTTTATCTTTCGTAGACCAGAAACTACTTGCACCCTCTTGTACCCGGTCTAATTTTTTTATATGTTGTAGTGACATGTCTGCACTTGATAAAAAACAATTTTTGAACAAGCGCACTGCAGCGCAACTTTGTTTTTTTTTTACAGAATACTCAGTAGCTCTAGCTATATCGCGGCAGGAGTTTTTTAACCAATGGGTTCTCAAATAGTGATAAAATATCAGGACTATGGAATTATTTTTCTATGAGACTTGATTTGAAAGCGACTACTGCGAACTGCGTTAGAGAATATTAAGTTAAACATTGCTCTAATTTCTGCTAAATTAAACGAGATTTGGTTTAAATGCGGAAAAAGTAAGGAACGCTTTGAGGCAAGGTCTATAGGTGTTGCTTGGCTGCACGGCGAAGACTTCAAATTTAAAATTCAAAGATTTTTGAAAGCATCTACATCATCATCTGAAAATATAGTCCCTCCTAGTCGTGGTCGCCCAAAAATTGACTTTGACCAAGCCTCGTTTAAGACTAAAAAAAGGCGAGTTGACGATTTAGTTCAGTCTCGTAGTGTCGATGAGTTAACAATAGCTGCTGAGATATCAGCCAGATTATCAGGAAAACGAGATGTAGCAAATGTAATAAAAAATGTTACTACCAGTCCCGAAATTGCTAGCGAGATAAAAAAAAATGTCTGCACTGATAAAATATATATACATATACCTATATAATTTATTTATATAATTTATAAAAATATATAATAATATATAATTTATAATATATAATTTATTTAAGAAGAAGATTGCCAAAACGGATATAAAAATATATAAAAGTACCTAAAATATACGAGCAAAAGCTAAAATACAAAAAACCAATTTATCTTGACCTGTAGCTATTCATAAAATGTTTGTCGAAGAAGGTCAACTTATACTGGTTTCTAGTGTAAAGCTAGTAAGAAGCTTCCTATTCATATATTTGTCAAATTATGACAAAATATTAAGTTATGTAACGGTTAGAACCCATTGAAGGCCTTAAATAATTTTGTCCAGCTGGATTAGCCTTCTGGTATAGAGTGCGTCGAGAGCGAGCTGCGAGCCGTTGGAGTGAGCTGGAGCGAAGCGAGAAGACAGCCCAACAAACAAATACGTCGTATAAGTCTTGACTTGTACGACCTAAAGTTGGATAGCAGTCTTACAATGGTAATGAGATGACTACCAGGTCCTATAGATGTCTTTAATGCAACTAATTAGTCGTGCGACGAATATGTCATAGTAAACTGGTATTAGCAACGTTGGGGAGACTAAACGATACGACGTTATATTACAGTCTTAGCTAAAACGTTTGTACGACAACGCAATAGTCATACTAACGTTATAGTCCAATAAACGTTTTGAACACACCAAATTATGTTTTTGGAAAACCTTTATACGACATTTATACAACGTGGATGTTATATAGACGTTTTCATAGTGCCGTTTATATAACAATCAGTACCTTGTTTTACAGCGGTCAATTAAATACTCTTAAATGACTGGGGTGTTTATTGACGACTCAAATATAACCTTTATATTACATGATGTCCGTTTAAAGTCCTGTCCTGACTTTAATCAAACTTGCAGTCGCATTTAAGTCAGGTATTGACTTTATAATGATTAGACGGCCATATTTTACGGAAGTTTGATGAAGCTAGCTGTCATGGCGACCATCATCATCATCATCAGGTCGTACAGAGGTAAGTGTGCGACAAAAGCAACATGTCAGACATTTTTATAAAGAAAAACTATTTTTGTTAATGAAAATATAATGATTATAACACAAAATTACGAGGGGGCATGAAAATCTGAATAGTATTCACATAGGTATATTATCATAAAACTTCAGTTCCCAGTCAAACTAAATAGCATGAGAGACAGATAAAGTAAGCAAGATGTGAAAATTTAATAACTTTAATTAAATATCATTATTTCCTTGTAGTATTTATTTTACACTAAATTAAATCTTCGAACCACAAACACGTTGCGACGAACATTACTATGAATAAGTCGTACAGGTATTGTCACTGGACTCAAACAAAACGTTTTAGTCATTCAATAACACCTGTACGGCCACAATACAACAAACGAGTCGTTGTAAAGTTAGGATGCGACTACTGCGCGACGAAAGTGGTTATCACATAACATTTGTACGACTGTTGAATGACGTTAACGAAGTTGGCTCGAGCTTTCTGTATGACCATTATACGACCATTTAGGTCGTATAACTGGGGCCATTTTCGCGTTTAGTAAACGTTATTATAACGTTAGTATGACTTTATTATAGCGATGTATGGTATTCAGATAACGTTTACTTAACCTTTATACGACGTTAAATTGTTACTTGGGAGAATTCTGTTCTTATACAAAAAACCACTATCACAATCACCTGCAAACTCAAAAATCCTTTCATGCAAAAACACACTTGTACACCACCATTATTCATTGGATTCACATTTGGAGTCGTTTTCTCTTGTTCTACCTAATTGCCAAAGTTGGGCAGAGGCAGGCGGACCCACCGCCCAGAGTGCATTACGAAAGTTCCATGGCTTATTTTTTAATGAGGAATGGGTTTGCGTTGGACCACAGCTTGGCCACTGACTACTTTCTCTGATGGGAAGTAGCGAATACGTTTGATTACTCTTTTTTTGAATACACCAGAGTTCTACAATTCCAAATAAAGAGACGCAAGATCGTAACAGCCAGACAGTAAACGCTATACCTACTGTCTGGCTGATACGCATTAGAAATATTGTTTTATTTACGTATAAGAAGATGGAGAATCTCTTGTCTTGAGGTTAACTATTTACAAGTTGCTTATTATACCAGTGTTTGATACCATGATCGTGGTAATATTGGCGGCAAGCTGACAGTGAGAGAAAGAGCTGAAGATTGTCCTGCAATAGCTAGACTCACTTATGCTTAAAAGGGTATTAAGTGGAGCTTTAGATTACCCTCCGTGCCAATAGCACAAACCCAGTAACTTTGAAAGCTACAGGCAGGTTACTGGACCTGTTATTAGCACCTTGGCCACTTATAATCACGTCATCATTGATAAAAGGCTGCGGCAGTCCGCAGACAAGGCCTGTCTTCACTCAAGGGGTGCCACTTGGTCCAGTGTTCAGCTCTTTTGCCGAGAGCTTTCAACACATTGAATAAGCTTGCACGAAGCGCGAAGCTTCCAATACATTTAAAACGCTTGCACAAAACGCAGACCTTCTAATAAAACAAACACGTTCATAAAGCGTGAAGCTTTTAATGGCACAACGAAACTTGCATGAAGCTTCCATGTCAGAAAAACATAATCATGAAGTGAGTGAAGCCTCCAATGTTAAGAAAAAACAAGCATGAAGCGCGAAGTTTCCAATATCTGGACCAGCTTCTTCCAGCTAGTTTACACAGATCATCATTTTATACAGCTGGGAAGCTTCCAGGTTTCTTTTACTCAGAACATACTTGCTGGGTCAAGCGATTATAAGTTCTACGATAAAATAAACCCACTGCCACTTCAGCTTGCTTATTTAAGTTAGCTCCCTTCTCCAATAGAGTCCATTAGATTCAGAGCATTAGCCCTTTCCATATAGCTTACTGAGCAACTCGAACTTGTAAACAAGGTCCTACGGTCAATCAATAGAATTTACGAAAAGATGCACTCCTTTTACCGGTTTCCCATTGAAGAATACCTATAAAACTTCCTATTTTCTGCGTTAGTTTTGCTTTAAATAAGTTCAGAACTTACATTTTCCTTCTCAAACTGACATTCTTGCATCTAATTACAACACAGGTGTTTTAAATACTTATTATGTGTCAGATTAATCAGTGGCAGAGGCCTGAGAATGGGGTGTCGAAGTTGGGAGCTACACCATTACCCTTGTAGAGTTCTAGACGATGTGGCTGGTCACCATGAGCTTAGTAGCGTTAAGTAGGCAGGTGAATGCCACTGACATCACGTTTTAAATGTCATAAATTATCGGTCCGTAAACATTAAATTATGCCTTGGATTCCCTGAATCTGAAAGACACAAATAGAAATCAACAGAGAAAGATTTTATTCTAACCTCTCACCAAAAAAATCGAGCTTGACCTCAGAGGTCTCAATTAAAAAACACATGTTAAATACTCTGTGCTTGTGATATACTTCTAACTTTTTCAGCAGAGACTAATAAACATGAGAGAAGAAACAAAATTTATTAACTTTCCCGAAACCCAAGGGATTGTAACTGTTTTGGCAACATACCCTTGCTGCCCACAGCTCAGAAACGACCGGCGCGATTGGATAGGATTGAAACTCGATGGGGTAGCCTAGACCCATGGCTACCCCATCGAGTTTCAATCCTATCACTCATATTATTGGAAGAAATATCAAGGTTTTTCACGGCACTTTGACTTAAAAGTTGGATAATCTCTTATAATCTTTGACTAGTTTTGTTTTGCTTATTGATAGTTGCTTTTTTCGAGGTTTTATTTTTATTTCTTATATTTGGTAGGATAATCATTTATTGATAATTACATCATTTCTAAGAATATCTTATAAGTATTATTTAATTTAGATTGCATAAAACTGTCGGTTCTGTGTTAGCTACTAGCATTATTTTGTGGTTTTCACTGTTTTTTTTTTGTATTTGTATTATGGGGTTAGCCATTTTCAGCGTAAAAAAAATTACATAATTACTGAATCGTAATCGTTATTTGTAACTAATACAACATTTTTCAATTTTGTTCATAGGTCAAATGTTACTTAACCGCCATTTAGTATAAAAATATATACAGCAATTTTTACTAAAACGCCAATGATAAATGTAACACTTCAGTGAAAATTGACTAATAAACGACTGATACGGACTTAAACAGACACAAAAGTTACTTATATGCATGAAGCTGACTATCCCTAGAAGTCAAAGAATACTTTTAAACCACGGGTAAGAAATGTTGAGTAGGAAAGAATGACTAAGGGAACTGAATCTCAAAAAACACCAAAAAAACGTCGCTTCAGTCATCAAAAATAAAATATGACCCTAAATTTTGGATTGCTAAAGCGACATCAAAAGTGCTCAAATCAACAAAAGAGATGGACTGAACGACGAAGAAAAAAAAATGCAATCGAACTGTATATATAACTCATTTTGGCTAAGATGGCGCTTTAGTCTTTTTTCTTTTCCACTGACGATATATACTTAAATTATCGAATTTTTGAAGATTAATACAAACGCATGCAAAGTAAACTAATTAAATATATGAATATAAAAACTAAGATATTTTCTGCAATGTTTCTTCGTTGCGAACAATCAAATACTTTGAATTTTCATCTTTGCGCATAAAAATCTTGCCATCGCGTACCCAGACAAATTTGTAATTCAGTTCATTTGCCTTTTTGCGAGCCTTAGCATGAAGAGACTTGTTTTCAGGCGTTAGATTTTCCACCACATAGATCGGTTGAGGAACATCAGCAGCCATACCCAGCCATACCCAGCAATACCCAGGAGGCTGGAGTTAAGCTTATCCTTGGAATGTTCTTTATTGTATCTAATGCAAGCGGCCAGGTAACTATCTCTCAATCGAGGGCTACTAAACTTCGCAAGTATAGAGCGTGGACGAGTGTTGGATGGATTAAGCTTAGCAATTCTTGAGCAGTAATGTATATCTGATTCATTGATTGGACATTTCACAACGTTGCCCAACTGTTGAACGATTTTAATAACATTCTCGCTTTTATGTTCAGGCACACAGTTGATCTCCACGTTACTAGCTCGAGAGTGTTGCTCTAGTTGTCGTATGCGGGCTAACAGTTCTTGTGTGGTGCCCTGCAGCACTTTATTTTCATTTTCTAGTTGCACAGAAGTTGATTTAAGTGATTTGCATTGAGCTTTTATTTCATCATACTCCTCAGATAAAAATTGTAAAGTACTTTCGAAAGTACTTATTTGCTTTTTCAAATCAGCCAATTGGGGAGACACTGTTCTTTGCAGCTCCTCGCGGAATATAGATCGAATGTCGTCCGCATTAACACAATTGCATCCTGAAACTTTTTTCTTATCTCGAATAGTGACATTCTGTGTATCCGAGTCTATGGATTGTGTGGCATTTCGAACAGGTGTGTTGTTGTTACCCCCACGCCTCCTGCTTTTCGAGAAACAAGAAGGGCAACACCAAGATGATTTATATTCATCAGACAGAGCGTTAAACTCAGTGCCTGAGTAGCCCAAACACAAAAAATGCAATTCTTCCTGACATGCAGAACACTCTAAAACATCCTCCACTTGCTTATTTAAAGTCAGCTGACATGAAGCGCAAATATCAATCGATGTTGAACTCATATTTGAATCACAGATGCAATCCGAAATGAGAACTCCCAATGTCCTTTCTGCGATGTTTACTCTGTGGCAAAACCAGTCGCGCAGACAATAGCGTATTGGTGCACGCTAAGTTCACGGTTACGTACTGCACTTACGGTCGAAGATCCGGTGAACGCGTCGATCAAGCAGCAACGCAAGACACGTCAACGATCACGGATTTTTTTCTTTGTGATAAGAATATTATGAGTTTTACTAGCGAGGGAACACAATAACAACAAAACACTTAACACAAAATTAGGATTCAATATTATACCACAGAACGGACTGATATTTTACGACAATAAATATGTTTTTGATGTATTTCTATTAATATTTAGTAAGAAGATCAGAAGGTACACTGTTAACCGTCTTGTGTTTCGGTCAAAGATGATGAGCAATCTGCCCTAAAAGGATGAATGAATGATATATTATTGACGTACTCTGACAAATTTATCATGTTTCACACGATAAGCAAGCATGTTCTATCAAAAACCTGTGAAAAGCCCCACATATTGAAATTTCCTAAACCACAGAATACGAAATAGTAGTCCAAAAAACTAAACTCTCCACAAAATGAAGTCCTGACGCCCAGTCATGCAAAGCTAGCCAGGCAACAACTTAAAAAAGTTTTCAGTTTTTATAAGATTTTCTTGCAGTGAAAAAATCCAATGGATACAATCATACAGCTGTGGTATAACTAGAACATGTTTTGTTACTTACAAACATATCCAAGTCTTACAATCCAAGGGAACTGTCCAAGGGTTGCGTCCAGGCCTCCGATGATGCGGTCGGCAGCATTCTCTCCGCATTCATAGTTATCCAACTTTTTCCACGCGGGGTGTTTCTCTACAATTGACCATCTGTTACCTAAATCAAAGCATGAAATTGAATGCGAGATTGATATTACAGTTCCATTCAAAGTACTATCGCATTAAAAAAAAAGAGAAGAAAAAGCGAGTAGAACTGCTGAATTATTATTATCCAATATTATGGGGGACATGGCTTAAATAACAATATGAGAAGTTTTCCGCAAAGAGAATGTTAGTAAGATGTGTGTAGGAAGCTTTACGATTTTTAAAAATGTTAATAATAGTCTATGACAGATTGTTTGACATTTCAGCAAACTCTATGCTTTTGTGTGACCACTTCCTTTTCTCTCGTACGGCGTGTGTGCCGCCATAATTTTCGGTTTCCAACTACATTTGTATTTTATAAAAATATAAAGTGTTAGTTGTTCAAAAGTGCATTTCATTTATCGCCCCTGCTGCCTCAACCACACACGTTTGCCACAATCCACGGATCTCCGATTATAATAGGTTTTGTGTCCAGTCACGCACGAGCCAACAAGTGGCACGTGGCAGAAGAACAAAGAACTTCATTACACATTACTTATATTATCACTTTGGCACATTATTGTTAGCTCAAGAAGTATTAAGTACATCGTGTGGTTGAATACAACGGCACAGGGGCGAGGCAACTACATTGTTGCATTATTCTACAATGACGGACACTTCGTCGAGCAATGCTGGCAATGGTGCTGTTACGCCGGGGTTGGTGCCCTACGGCGGCGGTGCTTTATTGGATAGACTGGATGGAGTTGGTAATTATAACTCATGGAAGTTCCAAATGAAAATGATTTTAGTGCTTGAAAATCTATGGGGATGTGTCGAAGGAACTGACACTGACTCTGGACGTGGGCAGAAGGCTTTGGCCAAAATAAGCTTATCTGTCAAACCTCACTGTTACCAATATGTCAGGAATGCTACAACAGCAAAATCTGCATGGGACAATTTAAAGGCTGTCTTCGAGGACAAATCTCTTTATAGAAGGGTCGTGCTATTAAGACAATTACATAAAACCGATTTTAATCAATATAATAGCATGAGTGCATACATTGAAGCTGTCATGACAACGGTGCAACTGTTAGCAGACATTGGACGAACAATTGAAGACAACGAGGTGGCAGAAATATTGCTTAGCGGACTTCCCGAGGATTATGATGTACTGGTATCCAACTTGGAGACTGCAAACATTACAAACAATCTATCAAGTGAGCTTGTGCGTTCAAGATTGCTACAAGAAGAGTTCAGAAAATGTTCTAATGGCAGCGTGGCAAATAATTTCCAAAGTGCATATTACGCTAGTAAAAAGAAGACAACTGTAATATGCAATTACTGTAAGAAACCAGGACATATCAAATCGAAATGTTATAAACTTAAACGAGATAAGAAGCAGAGGCAGACCAATGATGAACAAGTTCTTCTTGTTGCAACATCCACCAAGGACCAGTGGATAGTGGACAGTGGATGTACGTCGCACATGACTAATAGTAAGGACTTTATGGTTAATTATAGCTTTGTGAGTAGTACAGTGTCTATTGCAAACGCAGAAAAACTTACTAGTCAAGGAGTTGGCGATATTAAAATCTCCCTTAATGATAATTGTTTTGTTATAAAAGATGTAATGTTTGTTCCCAATTTGTCCAATAATTTAATATCTGTTTGCAAGCTTGTAGAGAAAGGTTATGTAGTAAATTTTAATAAAAATAATTGTTATATTTTAAATGTTGATGGTAAACTGGTGGGAGTGGCTTCTAGGAAAAATGGTGTTTATATCTTGAACAATGTGAGATATAGGTGTAATTCTCAGGTACACTCTTCAATGATCCTGAAGGAAGAACAGGAGGCACATAGTGCAGATGCTACTACTTCAGTACCGGCTGGTACTTGGCATAGGCGTCTCGGCCATCTCAGTTTACAAGGTATGTATGCTTTAAAAAATGGTTTAGTTTCTGGTGTGGATTTTCAAAATAATCAGGAACAGGACTTGCAAAATTGCATTGCATGCCTTGAGGGGAAGATGAAGGCCAAGTCTTACCCAAAAGGTCAGGCGAAGCGTGCTAGTCAGCCTTTGGAGCTCATCCATAGTGACGTTTGCGGCCCGATGTCTGAATGTAGCTGGGGAGGTGCTCGTTACCTAGTGACCTTCACCGATGATTTTTCACGCAAAACTTTTGGTTATTTATTAAAAGCCAAATCTGAAGTCATGTCCACTTTTATACAATTTAGAGCTTTAGTTGAGAAGCAGATGGATTTACCAATCAAATGTTTACGTTCAGATGGAGGTGGCGAATACTGCAGTGCTAGGTTCGCTGAATATTTAAAGAAGGAAGGAATTATTCATCAAGTAACTATACCATATTGTCCTGCTCAGAACGGTGTTAGTGAACGTCTCAATCGGACGCTCATGGAGAAGGCAAGGTGCATGCTGCAAGACAGTGGTCTTAGTAGGCGCTATTGGGGTGAAGCGGTAATGACCGCAATTTATCTTAAAAACAGGAACCCTACGGCAGCTTTATCAGGTTCAATCCCTGAAGAGGTGTGGACCGGATCAAAGGTTGATCTTAGTCATCTTAGGGTGTTTGGATGTATTGCCTATTCTCTCATACCAGAACAGCAGCGCAGGAAATTAGACGCAAAGAGTAAAATGTGTGTGTTTGTAGGGTATAGTGAAACTTCCAAGGGCTATAGATTAGTTGAACCCTCCAATCCAAAGAAAATAATTTTATCTAGAACGGTATCTTTTTTAGAAAATAAATTTTATAATATGACATGTAACAAATGCAATAATAATTATAATTATATGGAATCCAATGATGATAACTTTAATATTTTACCCATTAATAATTTACAGAATAATATTTCTCCTGATAATAATTTAAATAACAATGAAATTTTAAATGATATTAATATAAACGTTTCTCAAATTCCAGGTGAAGTCTCTGGTGACCATTGCAACACAAACAGCGATGGCGATGTCAGCTTCAGATCGCCTGTGAGCGACAGCAGTTTTATGTCTCCCATCGAAGAGAGTGTGAGTACTGAGACATCTTCATCCTCTGAGGAGGAATCACCGGGTTCTCACGTGGGAAATCCAGAGGCACCTGTCACAACAACTGGACGACCTGCGAGAAGTACTAGAGGTATTCCACCACTCAGGTATGAGGACTATGATCTTTCATTCTTAACATATGGAGGTAATCTTTATGAGCCTCAGACATATGAGGAGGCCATCGCAAGTCCTGATAGTGAGCAATGGAAAACAGCAATGTGTGATGAATATAAATCACTTACTAGTAATGGCGTTTGGGAACTAGTTGATAGACCAGTTGATAAAAATATAATAAAATCAAAATGGGTTTTCAAAATTAAAAATGACGCCTCAGGCTATTTTATTAAACATAAAGCGCGTTTGGTTGCTCGTGGTTTTTCTCAGGAACCGGGTGTAGACTTTACAGAAACATTCTCACCAGTCGTACGTCACTCCACTATGAGAATTTTATTTTCTATTGCAAACACTTTAGATATGGATATAGACCATTTAGATGTTGCAACTGCCTTTCTCAATGGAGACTTGAATGAAACCATATATATGGAGCAGCCAGCGGGTTTTTCAGAAAATAAAAATAAAGTTTGTCTACTAAAGAAAAGTATTTATGGATTAAAACAAGCCAGTCGAATGTGGAATTGTAAAGTCCACAATTTGCTCTCCAAACATGGTTACATTCAAAGTAAATGTGAACCTTGCGTATATACCAAAAGAACAAAGGATGATTTAATAATAATCTCCTTGTACGTTGATGATTTTTACGTATTTAGTTTAGGTACCAGTAAATTGGATTTATATAAATTGTTGGAATCAGAATTTAGTGTAAAAAATTTAGGTCCCATTAAAAATTGTTTGGGCATGAATGTGACCAGGGATAGAGCAAACAGAATTTTAAAACTTGACCAATCAAATTATGTAAAGAATTTACTGGCGAGATTCGGAATGCGTGAATGTAAACGTGTGTCAACACCTATGGCAATAGATTGCAAACTAGTAAAGACAGAAAACAGCCTAAGTGATGACACATACAATTACAGACAGTTGATAGGTGGTCTTATGTATTTATGTGTATGTACTAGACCCGACATCGCATATGCCTGTAGTAAATTGAGCCAATTCAATAATAGTTTTGATAAGACACATTGGCTTGCTGCGAAACGCATTCTGCGTTATCTGAGTGGTACAATTGACTACGGTTTGATATTTTCAAAAAGTAGGAATTGTGATATAGCTGCTTATGCTGACGCGGATTGGGGTAATGATCTCAGCGATAGAAAGTCCTACACCGGCTTTGTAATTAAGCTTGGTAATGATAATATTAATTGGGAATCAAGGAAACAGCGTTGTGTGGCACTTTCTAGCACAGAGGCAGAATATCTTGCGATGAGTGATACCTGTAAGGAAATATTGTTCATTAAAAATTTTTTGTATGAAATTTTAAATTCAAAATTTAAATTTGTTTTGTTTAATGATAATCAAAGTGCTCAAAGATTATTAGAGTTAAAAGAATACTGTCATAAGAGGACAAAACATATAGATATAAGATATCATTTTGTAAAAGACTTAATAACTAATGAACAGATAATTGTTAAATACTTACCAACTGAACAAATGATAGCAGACATAATGACAAAGCCATTAAGTTCCAATAAGCATTCCAATTTCGCAAAAGAGTGTAATGTAAACAAATTGTGATATTAGCATGTAGAGTTTGAATTATATGTTAAGATTTTATTATGTTTGTTGTGTGTATGTAGAGCATGTAATGTATTACATCAATTTACATCTAAAAATGTAAAGCTTCAGGGGAAGTGTTAGTAAGATGTGTGTAGGAAGCTTTACGATTTTTAAAAATGTTAATAATAGTCTATGACAGATTGTTTGACATTTCAGCAAACTCTATGCTTTTGTGTGACCACTTCCTTTTCTCTCGTACGGCGTGTGTGCCGCCATAATTTTCGGTTTCCAACTACATTTGTATTTTATAAAAATATAAAGTGTTAGTTGTTCAAAAGTGCATTTCATTTATCGCCCCTGCTGCCTCAACCACACACGTTTGCCACAATCCACGGATCTCCGATTATAATAGAGAAAAGTACCTAATATTACCTAGTACTATTATTTATTCTGTGCTAATATTTACAAAATATCATTTGATACTTTTCAGAATTTAGATTAATGAATCAAAAATGCTTTTTCGATTATAATGTTGATTATTTCAGTTAAATAAAACACTTTGCCCAGCAGTGGACGTCTTTCGGCTGAAATATGATGGATGATGGTTCGCAAGAGTTTTCATTGCATATTACAGTACCCATATATCAGAAACCTACTAACAAGGCTGAAAACAGGAGAGCATGCTACTTTTTAGACATTTTCAGCCTGTAATAATAATTATAATGGGTCAATACGAAAAAAATAAGGGCTCATTAAGATAAATGTATTCTTAAAGACTCTAACCATTATATTGATAAGTTTTTGAACCGGTTGTTATTAATTTGATTACATTTCAACACTTTTTACTACACCTTCAATTTTATAATATAGGTACAGAAACCAGCACAAGCGGCTGGACACTCGCACTACGAAATTCACTCCTACCGCTATGGAATACGGGTGCTCTCAAGATCAACATGTCCAGCCGCATGTGCTGCCTACTGTACATTAATTGCATTCTCAATCGACCTAATCGAAATTTAAACCAATCGTGGTTGTTGGCTACACATTTCCACCTGAAAAATTCTTGTGAACATAATACCTATGTGTTACTATAGCTGTTAACTTGGTATTTTGCAGATATTTAAATAATTGAAATATATTTTTGGACTTACCAGCAGCACCGTATATACTTAACATAAGGGCGATCCATCGAAACATCTGTTTTTGTTTGAGTGGTCAACAGCAGTGAAAGAGTGATATCGTTATTGAGACGAGGTAAGTTCATGACTGCGCCTGCGTCGTTGTTAGCGCTAGAACTTCAGAAGGCCATAAGCAGCTGCTAACGCGGCATTCTGGCATGAAGTAATGTGCGTTATAAATGCGATTCGTTCTGAACCAGTTGATCACATTACACAAACATAAAAACACCATAAAACATATGCAACTTTCAATTTTCAGACGATAAGCAAATATATGTTACTGAATAACGTGTTATTATGATCTGAGCATACTCAAAGCATGTAAGAACTATGATTCGGTATATTGGCAGCTTATAATTGCGGTAAGAATTTGGTTGCATTTAGAGATACGTTTTACATATATTCTTGAAAAAGAAAAATCCGTTACATTCGCAAAGAAAGATGGAACCAGTTGCTGATTCATATCTGGTCGTCTTTGAATACACGCGCCAGTGCGTGCGAGTGACACACCGTATTTTCCGCAGAACAGGTTACATGTATGGTAATTTAATGACTGTCATCTCGCGCGGCCGACCCTGATGTCATTCTGTCCATTCCTTCAAACGAATACGCGAATCTTTGGATATAACGAGAAACCGTATTATAATATATTGCTAAAAGAACAAAAACTCGATTCAAACCAGTCAGCTGTAGATGTGTCGCCCGCGCAGCGAGCGGCATGCTCGAGATCGCCACTTGTTTTGACCCAAGTTATCAGCAGATAACCCGTCTCCGCGTCAATTTGTTTATAATAAATAATGTACAAAGAAAAATAACACGTTTGGGTTTTATAGTGCTTCCAAATTCTTGGTATTGTTTGTGACAGTTAATTTAATTAATCATTTGTTACATTGATTAAAGTAACTCGTGAGTGATAAGTGTACACGAGCAGTTTATTAAGAGACAGAGATCGCTATATTTATTAAGACAGTAAATATCATGTGTGAGTGGTTAGCAAGCGTGACGTTATTAGCGTTGTTTTTAACAGGAGACTGTTGTAAGTACCTATCTATTTAAATTTTATTTAAAAATCCACAAGCAATCGAATTCGGCATATAATAATATATTCAAAATTCGAAGGGCTTTTATTTATTTAAAGTAAGATTTAAAAAACCATACTTCAACCTCGAAAGCAGAGCTGTCCATGAACGTAGAATAAAATACCGGACTAAATATTACGCTTTTTTTGACATTAGTTAATGTGAGCATTCAGAGAACATTATGTAGGCCAATTCGAGTTTCTTGTTTTTAATCGAGTTTGACCAACCAAGGTGACATATTTATTACACTTCAGAATATGATTTTTAGCTAAATTAACGTGCTAAGTAAATTATTTCATTGGTTCAACTAGTTTTCGTTCTACCGCGCAATTTTTAGCTGTTTGGAATACGTAAATTTGTTTATGATTATAACCTACCTAGTAATCTAGTGCTTAACTTAGTATAATTAATTTGAGTTAGTAGCAACATAAACAACAACAACAAGCAACATTAGTAGTTTTTTTTGACTGTACTAAATTCTCGTTCATCTTCTTCTTGTTTGCCAGTTCAGTTTACTTGGGAACGGCCCTCCACGTTCGTACGTGCCAGAACTTTCTGTTCTGAGTTGTCTGTGTGTTCAACTGTACCTGTTTCAGGTTATTGCTAACGGTTGTCCACTGTACTAACATTTAAGCTATAGTTTTCTGTATGATAAAATCCTCTTTAGTATTTTCTGGCGATAGCTGCGAGGCAGAAGAGGGCCGACCGGGCACTTGCAAGCTCCTGTCGAGATGTCAACCGCTAATTTCCGAAATAAGGGGGGCGGGTTCCCCCATGCCTTCTCGCTTGAGGCAAAAACTCCAAGCACTCGCCTGCGGTTTCCAGTCAGATGAATCGCTGGTAAGATAAGGAAATCAAAAGTACAGCAGCACTTCAAATGAAGGCATAAATAAGTTACTAGTGCTTTATTTACAGGTGTGTTGCGCAGAACCATACACAAATTTAAATCCAGACACACCTGTTACGGATAGTGTATTTAACTGGGGAACACCAGAACCTACTCAAAGCGTGCCTAACAGGGGAAATCAGAATTTTGACCCAAGTGGAGGGAATACTAACCCATCTACATCGACGGACAATCCAAATCCCAGCAGCCCTCCAGATATCCGAGGCCATAGAAACCTGGGACTCTTGCCCAATAACTGTGGTGTGTTGGAAGATGACAGGATATGGGGCGGAAATAGAACTAGGTTATATGAAATGCCGTGGATGGTACTCGTTAAATACGATTCCCGTAAGTCTCATATTGTTACAAATATGTAAATAATGGAGTGATATGACTTTTAAAAGAATGTTTTTAAAAGTAGTACAATTTTCAGCTAAAGGAGTCAAGCTAAGTTGTGGAGGTACGCTCATCACCGAACGTTACGTTCTGACTGCAGCGCATTGTGTATCGTTCCTTGGCAATCGTCTGAATCTGTCGGGTATAGTCGTCGGCGAATATGACGTCAGGAAAGACCCAGACTGCGAGAGGGTTGACGGAGAAGTCCATTGTGCCCCTAACATTCGAGTAAGTCTAAAATATCAAAAAAGTAATACCTCTGGGCTCTATGGTTTCATCTTCATCAATGAGTCCACGATAATAATGACTTATTTCTCGTATTGCAATGTTTTTCTAAATAATAATTTAAGTGGTTTTTTATTTACAGAATTCTTCAATCGAAGAAGTAATTGCCCATCCTGGTTACAGTCCCCAAAATCTATTTGACGATATTGCTTTGATAAGACTAGGCGAACCAGCTGATTTCAATTTAGGTTTGTTATTTTACGTTTGCTAATTTCAAAACCTACATATTTTTTGAATAGGAACAAGTACAATTTGTAATTCTAATTTCTAGACAGCATGAAGCCCATTTGTTTGCCATCAACTCCTGAGGTGATGACCGAATCGCTGGTGGGGAGGAGCGGTATAGTAGCAGGGTGGGGCGCTACTGAAGACGGGTTGCAATCTCCAGTCTTACTCAGCGTGGACCTGCCAATCATTGACAACAAAAAATGCCAAGAAGCTTACAATGGGTATGATATTTAAACTACTTTATGACACTTAAAAAGCCATAGTAAGTTATATTCCGTTAAGCCTCGGTCACATTTAGCATACCTATAGTCGCTGTCATGGTCCAAGAAAACAAGGTCTTGCAAATAGACCACGTGACGTAGACACAAGTCTACGTCATTTTGCCTATTCATACTTGTCGAATGCGTGTAATAGACAAGTAACAGCGCAAAATGACGTAGGCTTGTGTCAGTCACGTGGTCTATTTGCAAGACCTTGTTTTCTTGGACCATGGTCGCTGTGCTGTGAATAAAAATGAACACGGTCAGTATTGAATTCGCAGCGACTAGCCTTGTCACGCTGGGCGAGTTCTCGCTGAGAAAACCCTTAGAGCAACGCGGGCCTTACTAGGCCCGCGTTGCTCTAAGAGAAAACCAATGAAATGTTGTCTGTGATCGAGGTTTTAGCAAAACGTTTTCCTATATAATAAAACTGTAGAGGTCGAAAATCTGCAAATAGAAAAAAGGCTAAAAACCAAGTGAGGGAGATGTAACAAGTGATATTATAGAACATAACCAGATTTTATTAATTTTTTTGGTTTCTCTTTTTTTTCTGTTTGTACGAGCAAATCTCCAAAACTGTTGGACCGATTTAAATGAAAATTTATATGGTGGTATGGTACCTATACCCATGGGCGTACCCAGCTTTTGGCCTAGGGGGGGGCAAATAAGATTTTTAGGTCGGATCATGGTCTAGGAAAACAAGGTCTTGCATTCGGACCACACCGCGTGACTGACACAAGCCTACGTCATCATGCGCTGTTCATCCTTGTCGAATCCTTGTCTATTAACACGCTCTAAATTTTAAAGTTAGAGCATTTAAGGCATCGTTTACACTTTAATTAGTAATTAGGCGAGTTCATACATGTTCTGCGGGATTCCAGGGGGGGGCAGCTGCCCTCCCCTGCCCCCCCCCTGGGTACGCCCATGCCTATACCACAGAATACCAACTATACCCAGAAGGGCTATGTTGGTAAATGGTCTAAAACGTTATTTATCTTATTAGATATTATAATTATATTGTGTGTCTTAATTCGATGGTCTTAATAAATGATAAAAATTCGATAGGAGCCCTCAAATCTACGACCGGCAAATGTGTGCCGGGGGCGTCCAAGATAAGGACTCTTGCGGGGGCGACTCCGGGGGGCCTCTTATGTACCCAGGGCGCATCAGGTCGGGGGCCATTCGCTTCGTGCAGAGGGGCATCGTGTCTTACGGGCCCAAGCGATGCGGCCTCGGCGGGCTACCCGGCGTCTACACCAGAGTCGCCTTCTACATGAAATGGATCTTGGATAATATTCGAAGCTAGAAATCGCTTTTTACTGGATATTCTTTGGAGATATTGTGATTTTATTATTTATTTTATTGGTCTTTAAATATAATGTAATTAAAGGTGCTTTTCTAAACTGGTAATGTTTTCCTGCAATATATGTATAGCTGTAATACAGTAGCTGCCTCGCAGGCAAGATTACCAGCGACACCAGCTGCAATTTGTAGTATTTCCTAGCCAAACAGTATTGCCTGCCAAGCTTGGAAATGTTGCAGGGCAACGTTTTCATGATTGCATGGCAATGTTTGTCGTGATAGCCCGACTACATATTGCAGATAAACATTGCTTGTTTAGAAGCACCCAAAGTCAAGTAACTGTGCAGCTAGTCTAATTAATTCCAATATTGATCAAAGTGTTGATAATACTTAAATAAATTGACGTAGTTATAAGAATAAGTATTTTATTTGAATGGTTGCAAGCGTGATTTAATCAGGTTGGCAAAGGATAAGATGTCACAACAATAGATACCTAATAATATGGTTGTCATAATACTCAGATCTTAAATATGTGAACTTTATAATACCTACTTATTAATATTAAAATACAAAAAAATCGTTAAGTAAATATGAAATGTAAGTATTTAATTAATTTATCAATTTCCTATGATTTCATCTCACCATTATACATTTAAAGAGGGATAATACCAAAGATCGCGAAACGCGGCTTTTTCCCATCTCCCTGGATAATACACAAAGAGAAAAATGGGGATAATAAATACAAATAATTATCATAATAGCAGTTGCTATGTTTTTGGCTATGTTTGTCAGCTGACTGATTTGAAAGACCTTTGCCAAAAACAAAGTAGGTTGTTGCTTTATAACCCCCGACGAAAAAGAGGGGTGTTATAAGTTTGACGTGTGGTGTGTGTGTGTCTGTCTGTCTGTCTGTGGCATCGTAGCTCCTAAACGAATGCTCCGATTTTGATCTAGTTTTTTTTGGTTGCAAGGTGTCACAATCGAGAGTGTTCTTAGCTATGATCCAAGAAAATATCTTCAGTCATTTGAAGCTTATCAGCTCTTATCTAGTCGTTGAAAGGATCAAGTAACGGTTTTGTGTCGGGGTTTTTTTTTTAATTTAGTCTTATTAACAACAACCAATTTGATTTGTAGAAGTAAATAAAATAACGCAGGCACCCCTCGGCTGGTAGTTCAACCCACAAAGCTGCACAACTTATGTTTTCTTCTCTAGTTTTTCGAAATCGTAATTGTTTTTTTTACTTTTCATACAAATTGAATCGGCCAGTTCATGTGCCCCGGGGACATAAAACCACCAAAAGGTTCTGTAAATTAAATAATATTTTATCTTTATCTTCAAAATATATTATATTTTATGCGGGAGGAGTCTAGAATCATGTGTGGATTTCGAGGTTAACCTACCTCACAAACCCTGGTGTCGGAATTATAGAACCGCCTACATCTGTAAATTGTAGCCGGGACCAACGGCTTTACGTGCCTTCCGATGCACGGAATCATCTTTCTTTTCGGACAATCAGGTGATTCAGCCTGCAATGTCCTAACCAAACTGAGGAAAGTCTCACAAAGTGATATTTACTCGACGAGTCCCCAGCGGGATTCGAACCCGGAACCTCCGTGCCACTCGACCACGTAGGCTTTTATAGAGATATCTATAATAATGAATTGCGTTTATTTATTTCGTGTAATCTAATTAAATAGGGTCTACAACGCTTCGGTCTACAACCGTCTACAAAACAGTATTTTAGTTACTTTGGTTACTCTTTGTTTACATTCTCTTTGCAACTAACATTGGTTAAGTCAAAACATACAAATACTGTCTAGAATTTATTTAGTAAATAAAGATTAGTCTTGCTATTAAAAGGCATAAAAATAGCCCCAAATGTTTTACGCAGTATAATTCGGTTTCCTCATATCCTCGGGTGCGTGGCAGTCGGAGGGCCACAGGTGGAGTCTAGATGTCTACCTGTGGTTAGCGCGTAACCCTCATCGTCTGTTTCCTCCTCATCATTCAAGGATTCATAAACCAACCGCTTCTGACAAATTGTGGCCCATTTCTCCTCAAAGATGCAAAAATAGCCCCCCGTTTTGTTTAAAATAGTTTGATTGATTTCGTCAAGGGGGTCGGAGTTGGAAGCACCACAAGTGAACTCAATGCCCCGTTGTAGCGTGCCCACTTGTGGACCACAACTGTCGGAAGACGATGATGCCGATGCCACCCGTCCTCACAGAAGGTTCCATAAACCGGCCGCCTTTAACCCACCAGCTGATGTTCATAAAGTAAGTATAGAAGCGCGTATTTTTAAACTCTTGATGTACGCTGTGGCACAGTGTACCTACCTACAATCACGGATGATTTCCCCTCGCCATGATACTGTTCATGGGAAAATGTGTGAAGCACGATTCAAAACTATTTTTAAACGAAATGTTTCTATTGTTCTGGTTATTAAGTATACCTTATTAAGTAGCCATTCATGGGAAGTGACCAGATTGTACCATAACATTTTTACACACCTTTATTATTAGGTACTATAATTTAATAGTATTCTAAGATAGAAAGATAATCCAAGCATTGATACCAGGAAATTCAGTTACAACAACCAACCTCACAACGTTAGTCACATTAGGTAGAAGTGTATTAGGTAGGTATATTTCTAAGGTACCCATGGGATACATAGGGCCTTCAAGAGATTCTAGGAGGAGTATATTTTTTATTACATAACATTACGAATTAAAAAAATCATAATGAAATACGGCGAGAACCGAACCTCCCGGATACGCGACGACGACGGCTCTAGTTACTCAGCCGACGCTCTCTTATAAGTTTATTCTATTTTCTGTTACAGACTTGCTGCGAATTGTTTTGGGAGTTTGTTTTTAGAGGAATCTGGATCAAACTTACATCTTTGCTAGGAACATTGCTGGGCTTTTTCTACAGAATATACAAAAATGATTACTATTTTAGCCTTGCGAAAGCCTTAACCACATTTGGATTTGGCATGAAGCTATTTTACGACATAGTGAGGAAGATGGATGCCGATTGCGACAAACAGAAAGCCTGTGAGATGGCATCTAAAATAATTGTGGATTAATGTCTTACTTTTGCAAAAAAATTACCTACCTAACCAAAACTTGTTTTTGTTACAATAAATGGGTAATATTTGCGGCTTCACCAGTTGTATAGATTTTTCCCGTAGGAATGTGCCTGTGTTAATCCAGCGTACGAACTATCTCTACTCCAGATAGCATCCAAATCTGAAGGAATGTTACTAAGTATGTAAAATCACTTGAAACTTTGTTACAGTAGAGCTTTTATATATACAGATACACTAGATTTTGTTTCATTAAAAAATATCAAGTAGTTTTGATTTTATATGCATTCAAAGATCCCATAAATATCGAGTCCCGCTGACAGTCACGTGACCGCGTGTGACGTCACATAGCAACACTCCGCTCCGCAGTAGTTTACTCGCGCAGTGTTTTGCTTTATTTCATCGCTTCCAGTTATATGAATTGAATTAATAATAGATGAAGGGTTCGAAAATGGACAATCAAATAATCTACCTAAAATAGAAGGACTTGGTTGCTCATTATTTAGCGACAATAGTGATTTCTTTGCCGTCGAAAGGCGAGGAGTAAAAATGCAAAGGTAAGTTAAGTTAAACTTTTTATAATATAACTCTCGAAAATAGATATTAATATCTGTTCTATAAGTATTCTTTTATTGAAGTACCTAAAATACCCAAGTATTTCATTTCGTAATGCCACTAGCTATAGCTAGAAGTAGGTATCAGAGACCTTAGGTTTTAGGTAATGTAATATAGGTCAATATAAAAATAATAAAACAAAATATACTTTATTGCACAGAACAAAAACAAATACATTAACAATACTCAAAAAGGGAGAAGGCAAGTGGCAGCCTTATCGCCCTAAGCGATTTCTTCCAGGCAACCATTAGGTCTTAAAACCGAAAACTACTAATCCCTACTTAATATTACAAATGCGAAAGTAACTCTGTCTGTCTGTCTGTTACGCAGATAGAATAGACCTTGGAGACGGACATAGGCTACTTTTTATCGCGGGAAAACAACTGATTCCCACGGGAAAGATTCGGGCGGAGTCGTGAGGCGGAAACTTGATATCTACGAGCTATCTGACCTTGGAGTTTGATAGAATAGACCTTGGAGATGGATATAGGCTACCTTTTACCGTGGGAAAATCCCTCACTCCCACGGGAAAAAGGTCACCGCGAGTAGAAAGTTTTGATAAAACCTGGTACATAGATATAATAGACCCTAGGGATATGTATAGGCTACATTTTACCGCGGGAAAATACTTTAATCCCACGGGAAAAATAGTAGTACAGGTGAAAAGTTTTGATAAAGATTGGTACAGAGATAAAATAGACCTTGGAGTAGGATATAGATTATCTCTTACCGCGGGAAAATACCTTATTCCCACGGGAAAATGGGAGGTCTGGCAGAAAGTTTTAGTGAAACTTGGTACAGAGATACAAAATATTTTAGGGGGGATAAAGGCTATTATACCGTGGGAAAATATCTCATTCCCACGGGAAATATACCTAGTAGCGCGGCGGGAATTTTTGATGATACTTGGTACAGATATAGAATAGATCTCGGGGGGATGGATTAAGTCTACCTAATACTAGTAGCGCGCGCGGCTACTTTTTCAGGCTAGAAATCATCTCATTCCTACGGGAAAAGTCGAAATCCAATGCGGTTGTAGCCACGGGCGGGCAGCTAGTAGGTACATAAAAAGGTAATCACTACTTATACTTAAGTCAAAATGATCTTCACAACAATAAACTGTGCTTCGATTTCTAACAGGATCTGATCTCTTCATAGCTTGTAATCATTTACTTCGTATTTTGACATCCATTGGAACGACAAAAAATAACTTTTCCGACGCATTGATAGCCGTATTTGTACATTTTGGCACAACACATGATTTTATGGTATTTGGATTGTTATTTTTTTTTTAATTCAGAAATCCAAGTACAAAATACCTAATAACGCAAGGCAGCCGTACGGAAGAGCGGGAACGGACTGAGCGAGCGTTGCATTATGACGTCACGCGCTTGAACGCGGAATTTCGTCGCGCGCTCACTTTAAACTTCTCTATCTTGGAAACTAATTGACGTATCGAAATAATTCTTTCACTAGTATTTTTTAATTTGAACGGAGAATTTATAAAGCTAACATTCAAAATTAGTGAACATTCTCTATTGCGTGAAAGTAGAACAAACACTCGTAATATGACCCCCGTTTGTTAGACAGCTCGGGGATCGCAGTTGTAGGTAACACAAGTTGACACTGAAAGTTGTTACCGGTGAAACTTGACCATCTTAATTTTGGGCATTTTCGATAGGTACATGATTAAACATAGACGTAGTGTAGTCCTTGTGGTAGGTAAGGTAGGAAATTCAAAATACAGAATTTGCACTTCTCTAAGATAGCGACGACTTTTGCTTCCCGCTTAGAGCAACGCTTTGTTAAAACAATTGAAGTTCGGTTAAGCAAGATTGCGTAAACGTCGCCGCCGCAGCCGCCTCAAAAATCCCATCACAGATACAGCAGCAGTGACTTATTAGCCCCGTCACACACGGAATTATACTAAAACAGAATTGTTTTCAAACTCAAATCGCTAACTAGTTACTTGACCGTCATCGGCCATACGTTTTCAAAGAACTGCGCACACGATACGTCTATGATACTTTACTGACCGCGGTGACTAGGCGCGTCTTTGAGAGTATAATCGAGTTTGAAACCAGTTGTATGATCACAGGTTCGTTCCTATCAAGATTTTTCCTCTTCTTGTGGCTCAGAAGCTACTTCGATTACACTATTAGTGACGTCCATCGGGTCATATTGCGAACAACTGGCAGGTGGGTGTGACAGGACAGGATTTTTCTCTTGACAATATTTGAATCATCAAATAAATGTGTAAAATCTTTATATTTTATCCTTTCTATTTACGAGATTCAAGTCCAATCCATCTGGGGTAATCTTTGGCCGAATTTACCACAAAACTATACCATACGTTACGTATACGAGTATGTATAAACTTCATGCCCGATTATTTCAATTTTGACATCAATCAAAATAACACACATTGACCTATATAAAAAATGTTTTACAAATTCTAAAATACAAATTATATCAAATTTACACAAAAATCTCTATGTGATTCGCTAAGATAAAATTTGCCCTATTAAAGGGCGTTAAGACATGCCATGCGAGGACAGGGTCGATTCTAAAACTTGCATTTTTAAAACAGGGCCTTGCATAACAAAGAAAGACGTCGAAGAGTCTTTCGAGCCCCCACCGCCTGTTCTTGAACATTTCGACTGTCCTGCATGCAGAGCAGATAGCGACGATGAAGACGACAGCGATGATTATGATAGCGAGGACGAGGATGGCGAAGGTGGCGGTGGAAGACGGAGGCGCCGCCGTGGACGGCATGGAGGTAGAAGTGGAAAGGGTAGAGGTCGAAGCGGCAGAAGTGGCTACGGGCGTGGAGGCCGGGACGGGAGCAGAGGCCGGAACGGGAGCAGAGGCCGGGGCGGACGTGGCAGGCAAGACGGGAGCGAAGAGTGGGACGAGAGTGAAGATTGGGATGAGAGTAGAGGCGGCAGGGGACGCAGCGACCGGAGCGGCGGTAGATTTGCGCTGCGTGCCAGACGAGGCGGCGGCGGGGTAGACGGCGATGGGGACGGAGACGGCAGCCGAGGACGCTATCAGGCAAGCAAAGATAATTTTATGTCACAAGCCAGCTGTAGATAACTACACACACAGGACGGGCAGCAATATAGATAGTGAACAAAATGCATCTTTAGTCTTATCAAACTCAATATATTTATCTCGGACAAGATCTATCTAGGTGTTAGTAACAATTCAAAGTTAGTAGGTACATAATAGACAAAATCATCAATAGACTAGCTTCCCGCTGCGGCTCCGCCCGCGTTAATAGTTTTTCCGCGGTAAAAGTTAGGCTATGTTCTTTCTCAAGGTCTATTCTATCTTTTTGCCAAGTTTCCTGAGCCTATTCAATTATTAGGAATATTTTAGATATTTTTTACACTTTGGGTTATATTTATTGAACTTTTACTAAGGACCCCTAATTTTTCGAAAATAAAATATTCTCTTATTTAGCTATTATATAGCTTCTCAACAGCGAAAGAATTTCTGAAATCGGTTCAGTAGTTTCGAAGCCTATTCGATGCAAACAAACAAACAATCAAACCTTTCCTCTTTATAATATTAGTTATTGTACATCTACATTTTCTTTCTGCGTGCAATAAAGTATTTGTATTGTATTGTATAACTATTAAGGTTGACTTATCAATAAAAACTGTACTTGTTGCAGCCATGGACTTTCTACTTCATAAGCACAGTGATCCTCGAAAAGATAGCTGCGGCGGTTGCTCTGTTCATGTACATCTATTCGGACAGTTACCGCTGGGGCCTCTTCAAAAGCTTCATGTTCTTCACATTCAGCGTCAGGTCTACACAACATTTTGCAAATCAAATAAAACAGGAGTGCATGAGGAGACAAAAATGCCTGGACGTTAAAAACTATTATGATAAGTAAATTCGTGTCGTCTGATAATATTTTTTTAATCACGGTATTTTTTACATGAAATCAATTTATGATTCTGTTGTAGTGCGTGTGTTTCACTTGTTTTTCTTTAGCCCGTTTTATTAACAATATGAATAAAATTAATCAATATAATACCATATCATATATTATTTTTATTTAAAGTGTGTGAGACTCGTCGAGCTGTGGACGTTTTTCGGCTGAAACCTATTAAAATGTGACGTCATGTCTCATTTAAGCATCATTTATTAAAATAAGGAGAATTCTAGCAAAGTAATAAGTCATTTGATTGACCTACTTTGGCCTTTAATAAAATTGAATGGCTCAGGTTTATTATTTAATAAGATGCATTATTTTTAAAATGTCTTCGATCTTAAATGGAATTCGAACCTGTGACTTCTCGGCTGTCCAGGCTAACTCAGACACACACCCACATAATATGTCAAACTATGATAACGAGACATTGTACTTAGTTTACAAAATTCGCACTACGCAATTCACCTCTACGGCTATGGAAAACGGCATCTCACATGTCGAGTCGCATGTGCTGTCTACTGTACATTGTACGAAGTGGAGGAAAAATTGACATGTTCTTTTTGTCGCGTGAGAAAAAGATAAAACGAACTATTTATTTAAATTAGATTTTAATTGGGATTTTATTAAATTAGTATAAGCTAGACGCCTTCAGTGAAGCATGGCGTAAGAGGCACGGGAAAGAGAGTCATGGAGAGAGCGGAGAGAGGCCTTTGCCCAGCAGTGGGACACGTATGGCTAATTAAGATAAGATAAGTATAATCTAACTTAACTCTTGCATGATATTGATTGGCACTATTTGGCACTGCTCAAGCTTAACCAAACAAGCTCTACTTTTTACCTGACTGTGCGAAGCAAAAAAGGATGGTTGTGTTTTTAAATTGCGTATATATGTACATAGGTAGGTATATATGAGTACTTACTCAGTACTCAGAATACGAAATGATATGTAAGTATAAAAAAAGTATAAGTATAATAAGGTTAAGTAGGCATTTAGTTTTTAGATGTATATATTTTTAATGTTGTAATTAATAGATACTTATGATTTAAGTGTTGGACATCGATAAACATGTTGTTAAGCTTAAGAAAAATTTAATAAAGATTTTACGAAGGTAGATATCTACCTATGTCTATCACAGAACGCTGAAGGAGGAAAATCTTGGCCTTACTTAGATGAGCGTTGTAGATATAATAAGTATTATGTATAATTAATAACTGGCACCAAGTGATGACGCGCTGCGTTTTCAAAAATACTCGTATATTTTGTTGTTGTGTTGATAACCTCTGGTTAGACGCTCGCCAGCCAGGGCCGGTTTTGTTTGTGGTCAGTCGTGCGTCTGCCTTCGCGCATCAGACACGCAAATAATTTAATAGCTATACCTACTCATTATTATTTTAATAAGTAAAAAAATGACCGCGTTGTGTAAAGTCCTCGTCGTCTCTTGTGTTCTCGCGTTATCAGCGTCGACCGTATATGGACGTAAGTATTAAACAAAATCTCAACAATAATTGCAATAGTTACTTTTAATATAAACAAAGTTTAAGATAACCTCATCATTGACCCCACGGAAAAACCATTATCCGGATATTATTAAGTAATGTTTCGTACAGAGTTCTATTAAATGTATGTTTAATCTGAAAATGTCAACTACTAATAGCGTATATCTAGCTATATAGACTTGTCTTACGCATCATGAGATGTAATTATAAAACTACTGCAGTCATTAAGTTAAATACCTATACCTATGTATGCACAAGTAACGGTCTATATAGCTGATGACAGAAAAATGACGATAGCTATATTCAACAATCAATATACATTAATTACTTATATCTAGGTACATTACAAGCATTTTTCGAGATTAAATCCGGTTTTTCTTAATGTTAGCAACCTGTACTATTATATACTTCTGTGCCTGCAACATTTATCGTTTTAAGTGAAAATTTATGTTTGAAGATTTGACAAACAGGAAAACTGGATAAACATTTTATCCTATTGAGATTTACCTATAGCATATTTAAGAGAGTTCTGAATCACGTTTAGGTACATACATGTATAACGAAAAAAAAGTTTTGCCCTCGTAAATATTGGTCCAAGTTTCATATTTTTTGGAAATGTTATAGGTATATAGGTACAATGAATAACTAGTGTCTTACGTTTCCATCATGAAGAAATATTGATCTTTATATAAACATTTTATTAGCATCAAATCCAGTGGATTTAAATTTTAATAAGTTACATCGTCGCATTTGTAAATTTCAGTGAAGATAAACAGGAAAACTGGAACGTCATTTTACCTATTGGTGTTTATAATGTAGGTACCTAAATGTTGTAAAATTGTTTGGGGAATTCCAGAGCAGAACAGATGCAACGGCGGGGTAGAGTGCATTCTCTTGACTGAGTGTACGAGCCTTTACAACCAACTGCAGGCGAATCCACACAATGAAGTTCTGAAGGGCTTTCTAAAAGGGTTACATTGTGGCTTCGAGGGATCTAATCCTAAGGTACTTTTAACATTATTCTTTTCTATATATTCTTTCTAATAGGTAGTAACACAAAAGATGTTCCCTTCACTAAGTTAACGCTGTCTATTTTTTACACTAGCGTAGGTAATATTTTTATCTTTTTAGCACGATCGGTGTACAGTTAACTAGATACGTAGGATAGTATACGTAATGTTCAAGAACAGATGTTATTTATTAGAAGAATATTTAAAATAGTTGTCAATTTAATTCTAGTTTGTTAATATGGATCTAGAAAGTCGTATGAAATCAGCGCGTGACGTTCATCAGCCCAGACAGGCTCAAAAGAACAAAACTCGGAAATCTACACATCCCGTCATGCAACCCAATATTTTTGATTTAGCATTCTGGGGCATCACAACCGTAAAGCCAAAGAGAATATTAAACCATCATGAGACATCGAAACCAAAGAGGACACCAATATCAAAGTACATAACGCAATCAGCTACAGTTAAACCTAGAATTAGTCCAACAGTAAAATCTACTTTAAAAACAACGAAAACAGCAAACCCAATAATGAATCATGTAGTACATCCAATAAGAAAACCGCCATCTAAACCAACAATTAGACCAGCGATACATCCGTTGACGAAACCTAATACAGTGAAACCAATAACAGGACCTAAAGTGCAATCAACGGCTACAGTGAAACAGACGATGAAACCTATAATACAACCATCAAAGAAACCCTTAGTGCAACCATTGATGAAACCAGCAACAGTAAAACCATTAATACGGCCTACAACACAACCAGCGATAAAAACTGGGGGGGCTTCAACAAAACCATTAATGAAACATACAGTTAGACCCATAATGAAACCAACATCAAAACCTATAGCACTATCGACTATGAAACATACAGTAAAACCAATGGTAACATCTGGAGTACAACCAACAATAAAACCAGTGAAGGCTACTGTAAAGCCATTGATAAAACTCACATCGAAACCACCACTTAAACTAACAACGAAACGCACAGTCCAGACATCACTAAATTCCAAGATACCAGATAGACGAAAGGTAGTCTTTCATATTTGGTGGTGGAACTGGTGAAAGGAATAAGCATGATTTGGTAAAGGTAAAGAAACGGGATACTTATATGGTGCAAAAATATTTACCAGAATGTGTAGTAAAGTGTTTAAATGTGTGTAGTGTAACTTAACTTAATGTATACGTACTTTATGTGTAACTGTTAATGATCAATCAAGAACTTCTATTCATATATTTTGATATCTAACTGAAAAAAATGCTTTTACAGATTTGCTGCCCACCATTCCAATTTGATCCAAACAGCTCATCCGCGAGCAGTTGGAGTGGAAACACTAATGGAGGTGGCGACAGTTGGAATCGTGGTGGCCCCAGCACTAATTCCAATCCAGCTAACGGTTGGAGTGGTGGAAACAACAATGGCGGGAATACAAATGGAGCCAACAATTTGACTCCCAACCCCAACGCTGGTGGTACTGGACCTAGTAACCCTACTGATTTGCTTCCGAACACAAGAATTTGTGGGATCCAGAACAATGACAGGATCGTCGGTGGAACACGCGCTGACATCGATGAGCACCCCTGGATGGCGCTGCTGAGATACGACAAACGTAAGGACTTTTTTTATTGACCTGTGCTTGAATCGAAAAATTACGACGAATCAAGCTTCACCGGACTTGCGGGGGAGCGGATTGCTTTACCCCAAAGTAGTCATGTACCAACGCGTCCAGGGACGACTCAAGGGCGCCTCGAACCTAGGCCTAGCGCGTTGATACGGAAAAACTTCGTGAAGGAGAAAACGTAAGGAGATCATAATTGTCAAGTTAAATGAATAAATTATTCTGTATGATTTTAAACTTGTTATCAAAAGTATAACACATAATATAATTATACGCTGCTACGCGACTTCCAAGAATTACGATGAATGATGTATTAATAAATCACTCATCATAACTTTTCCATTCAGTTCGACAAATTGTTATAGAATTATTGAGATAGAAGATATTTGAATAATAATGGGGGCCAGCGAAAGGGTAACTAATCTCTTAAATTATAAAACTGTAAAAATGTATTACTCTGCTGGCGATCGGAAGTAGATATTGGTTTTGGGAGACGTTCGTTCGTTCGTTAACAGCTCATATATGTCCCCACCGAGGGGCTCGAGCCTACCCTGATACCAGGGTGAATAGGCCTTAGTCGACCACGCTGGCCCAGTGCGGGTTGGTCAACTTCACAAACAACCTTTGAATTTCTTCGCAGGTGTGTGCAGGTTTCCTCACGATGTTTTCCTTCACCGTAAGAGCGTCGAATAAACGTAGGTACATATGAATTCGAAAATCGAAAACACATTGGTACGTGCCGAGGTTTGAACCATCGAACTTCGGAACGGAAGTCAACGGGCCTAGCCACTTGGCCACCCGTTGGCTTTGGGAGACGAGAGACACTTAATGAAGCAATATTTGCCTAATAAGCCCCATAAATGGGGCTTCATATTGTATGTTCTCTGTTGTCTCATGGGATATGCGTGCGTACCTTTATCTGTCGTATGGAAACAAAATCACAAAGCTACAAAATGGCTACAAAAGACCAAAACTTGTTCCTCAAACATTGCCTTTAGAAGAAACATCTTCTAAATGCAATGTTTGCTAACAAGCACATATGGATATTATGTGATATGATATGATACGAATCTAAAGGGAATCAGTGCAAATATGCAATCTGCAAAAATCTAAATTATTCATTATAACTTACTGTAAAATATATAGCAGAAACAAAACCAATTAATGCTTTAAAAATTTTCATACTAATTAAAATGTGTACCTACAATTTCATGCTGTACCTATGTAATGTATAGTAGTTTAACAAACATGATAAGAAGTTTTTTCTATCAATAAATAAAGTGAATATATACATAAACTATTATTATCATTAAAATTCACAGCTGTTGGCTGGGGATTCTACTGCGGCGGTGTGCTGATATCTTCAAGATACGTCCTCACAGCTGCTCATTGTGTCAAAGGGCAAGATCTTCCCACAAATTGGAGATTGTAAGTTTTATTTCCTGATGTAGTCCGGTTCGCGCCAGTACTAAATGAAAAAATTGTAGAGCACTTTTGGTCGAAAATGAACCGGACTAATATTCAATAAAGTCCAGAAATTACTAGGCGATTAGAAGACGTAGCGGAGGTAATATAAATAAGTCAAATAATAAAAAAAGATCTGAATTGATATTTTTACGCAGAGATTGATAGAGGGCCGTAGTGACATAGGCTGCTTTTTACCACGAGGAAATACCTATCTTATTCCCACGAGAATAGTCACAAAACTACGTAAGTGATAACCGCAGGCGGGCAGCAATTATTATATAAATAAATATATATGTTTTATTGTACGTAGATCCCAAGTGCGGTTAGGCGAGTGGAACACATCGAGCGTGCGCGACTGCGTGATGGACGACTGCGCGGTGGCCGTTCAAGACGTGGCCGTAGAGGCGACTATGGCGCACGAACAGTACGACCCTCTAGACGCCAACCAGCACAACGACATCGCACTGCTCAGGCTCGCCAGACCTGTACAATTCAATGGTATGCTTGCTCGCTTATCGTCTGGGTTTCGGAGTTAATCTACTTCTAAAACCCTGCTGTCAGAATTATTGAGCCGCCTAATGCTTCTGTCATGGGCCATGTAACGGACTGTCCGTAGATAGTAGTTGAGTGAGATCAAAGGCGTCACAAGCCTATTATCTTTATTCAGACAATCAATGATTCAGCAATTGAGGAAAGGCTCAAAATATGTAGTGATCAAATAATTTGTTCTACTAGTCCCTATCGAACTAAACCAAGGATACGAACATTTTTGTCCTAAGATGTGAAAAAGCATATTTTTTTTTTTTTATGAACTAGCTTTCCGCCGCGGTTCTGCCCACGTTAACAGTTTTTCCCGTGGGAATGAGGCATTTTTCCGCGGTAAAATGTATGTTACTTAGGGTGAATGTAGCTTTCTAATGATGAAAGAATTTTCGAAATCGGCACAGTAGTTTTTGCGTTTATTCATTACAAACATTAATCTTTCCTCTTTAGACTTAATATCAGTATGAAGTACGAGTATGATGGATGACCAAGTTAGAAACTGTTCTTTATCGTATCTTTTACAGACTTCGTGAAGCCTATTTGCTTGCCGATCACAAGGGACATGAAGAACAGTGGTTTTGACGGCTTCAACATGGAGGTAGCGGGATGGGGCAAGACTGAGTCTCGTAAGTTATACTGAAGATTTATTTTTAAAACAATAAACCGATCGGTAAGCACAGGTACTTGATTTGACACACTGCAATATTCCAATTATAGATGGACGCTTTTCTTCTATTTCTACAACTGTTATCTGAGCCCGACTACCAACAAGAGCATCTGACTTTCTTATATCAAATAAGAGTTTTATTCGATATTCTAACCCTTAAACAGTTAAAATTATAAACATCAAAAATTAGACAATACCTATAACAATATAGCAAGAGAGAAAAGTCTTTGCAGGCGTACCTAGTATTTTCAAAAAAGTGGAGTCCTAAAACAACCGTTAAAAATCTTATCGGTTCCGAAATTAGTACGTGTATTAGAGCCACAGTAATAATAAACCTTGCCATAGTCCGTCCATAGTAATTTTAACGAAATTTTACTAAATTTGTAATAAAAAAACAAGCCCTGGCAGCCCAGAGCAGGTTCTGTTTTACTGGTCAGGCGTGGTCAGGCCTTAACTCTTTTAACGATCCAAAGTAAACGAAATATTTTGCACCAATCACGTAAATATTATAGTCATTCGCAAATTATCGGTTCGGGCGGGAACCATGTACAACGTATTAATTAACGCAAAACCTCTCGGGTGATGATTATGTTTAAGATCAAGTCCCGTGAAGCTTGATTCGTCGTACTTTTTCGACTCAAGCCTAGGTCAAATAAAAAATAAGTTATATAAACCTTTACCTGTAGGCCTACTACGTATATAAGTAGCGACGACAGACTCGAAAAGCTGTCAAACGCAACATATTGACAGAACTGCTATGGCTTTAATGTCACTATGTCGTGTTTGACAGCTTCTCGAGCCTGTCGCTACTTACATAGTAGGGGGGCTGGTAGTGGCTACCTACTGTATTGCCATCATAATTTAAACTCTGTACTCTCAAACATGCGCTGGTCATAAGGCTCGAAAGACCGATTCGTGGAGTAAACGATTACTCGAATGGAGACCATGGGGGGAAAAGCGTCCCCGAGGAAGACCCCAGATGCGTTGGGATGACGAACTCAAAAGGATAGCGGGAAAAAAGTGGATCCAAGTCGCACAGAACCGCGACGAGTTGCGAAGATTGACCCAAAGGGTTGAGATGGGCTGAGGAGAGAGAGAGAGAGACTCTCAAACATAAAGTTGCAGAATTTTTTTTTAAGTTCTACCAGTCAAATGGTTAACAGTTCATTACATTTTCCTTCAAGGCTCGGAATCGGACGTGAAGTTGAAAGTGTCTGTGCCGGTGGTGAGCAAAAGCCAGTGCGAGTCGGTGTTCAACAAGGTGGGCCGGCAGATCATCAACAAGCAGCTGTGCGCGGGCGGCACCCCGGGCCGCGACTCCTGCCGCGGGGACTCCGGCGGCGCCCTCATGGGCAGAGTGCCTACTGCCGTCAACTGGTATGCTATTGGTAAGTTACAAACCTTCACTGTCTTTGGATTTATAAGCATCTTCTGAGCGAGTTGTTTTATCCTAATCCATTCAGTAGTTTTTGCGTGAAAGATTAACAGACATACATCCATCCATACTCAAATTTTCGTGTTTATAATATTAGTAGGATATTGTATTCAACAACATGTGTAGGTATTTTATGCAAATAAAATTATCATTATCAATGTAAATCTGAAACTTTAAAATTGTAATAACAGACCCCCCCACACTGGCGTCTCTCCAACGTTGTCGTCGCGGCAGAGTTTTTTGGAACACAAATCTTTTTACGAGTTTCTTTTGTTTTACTCGCTTTCCTGCTTATGGACGACGACGCTGGAAAGGCGCTCGAAAGACGCCAGTGCAAGCGCCAGTGTGATGGTTTTGTAACATTCTACATTTATTCTGTAAAGCATTATCTTTCTCACTAATCGACCAATACTTTTTTACAGGCGTAGTGTCGTACGGCCCTTCGCCTTGTGGCACGCCTGGCTGGCCCGGAGTCTACACCCGAGTCGGAGCTTATGTCGACTGGATACTGTCCAAATTACGCGCTTAACACAATTTATGACTGATTTCATATAAGTAGGTAACAAAACGCCATCGAGATAATATCTCAGATAAGGTTTACTTCCAATGCGTTAGAATGTCATTATTGCTAGTTTAAAATTACTTACTGAGACAAAATAATTTTAGCTACTAAAATTGGTTGCATTTTTCACATTTAGTTAAAAGCGAACGCGTTTCACATGTTAGTCAATTCAATTTCTTCTTTTCTCGTTACGTCCTTCACCAGTCACCTTTGTTAGTCTACTCAAATTAAGATGTCAAAAACAGTTAAGGGAGCAATACAATATTATTATCTTGATGAAGAAAAACAATTTATTCGACAAGTGCCATGAATTTGTACTTTATTTAATAAAATACTTATATATGATTGCCATTACGATGTTTCATTGAAAATGAATTCATAAACGATTTAATAAGAATCATCATTTAGGTCTTGGCCTTGGTCTTAATCCTGTCTAGAACACAAATATTACTACCGTAAAGTGCCGTAAACTAAATTAAGCTGCGCCACGCTGCGCAATAGTGTCCCATATTTATCTCCTTTTCTATTTAATTTGTGATTAATGTTATCGTGGGTTTTCGTTGATGGTCACCCGTTTTTTGACCGTGGTTCTCAATAACCACTTAAAAAATAAGGTAGCATCTAAATAAGGAGTTTAAAAAAAAACTGTCGTGTGATTAAACCAAAGTTTATTATCTAAAATGTGTAAATAATTTATATTGTTTATAATAATTATTATATCTAAAATGGCCTCCATCTTGTCACAACTCGCTCATTCCAGCACCTCTCGTCTCCTATCACCTTCATACCTCCACAAACAATCCTCAGTGAAAAGATTATGAATGACAATACATCTTTATTTGATGACAGTAAGAACTACTTGATTACATTTAACCCAAGAGTCTTACCAAGCCTATTACAGTAGACTTTCTCACGAGTGCAGGCGAGTCTTACTTGTACTAAACAGAGCGTTACGCTCACAAAGACAATGTATACGCACAAGACACATACTAGTATGGCTCGCCGGTGTAGGTATTTTATGCAAATAAAATTATCATTTTTTGTAACACAAATCTTTTTGCGACTTTCTTTTGTTTTACTCGCTTTGAACGATGACGACGACAACGCTCGGCAGCAAGCAATAGTGTAAATAACGTCTGCACCTCGTCCTCTTTTATCTGTCTCTCGATAATACCTCTGCCTAAGTCGCTAAGCATGGTAAGACCCTTATCTTGAATGAATAATTCAACATAGAAAATATGCATTCATCAATGTCAATTTTAATTAGGCAAGTACATACTTTTAAAAAAATCTACCGTTGAATTGTTCATTTTATTCTTTGGGCTAAGTACTGTATATTATACACAATCCAGTACATGAAAAAAATAAAAATATATCATTTAAAAACAATAGGTACCTTAGACCTTGGCACAAAATCTTGATTTTTTGTACTTACACCTCTTCTTTGATATATTTATTCTTAGGAACAGTTCTTTTATTCTTTTTTTTTATATTGTTTGGACACTTATCAAATAGATTCTTATGTAATTTGCACACACCACTGCAGTTCACAGATCTACCCAAAATCAGCTATTAAAAATTATATAATAAGCAACAGACATATTTTAGACAAGGAGTTATGAGATTGTAGAATAATAATATCACCCATGTCTTTTTAATGGAATGCAATAGTAAATAAATGGAATGTCGTCGAATGTCTAAGTATAATAGTCATTTAAACAGAAAGCTTTCCAGTTATTTCACAACTCACACTTAATTGAAATGCATTCAGAAACTGTCTTAGACTTGCCATTTAAATAATTAGAAAGTAGTGTTTAGTTTACGTATTATCGGTAATAAAATAACTTGAAAGTTAATATCACTTTATAATGATGATGACACTACATTTGAGTAGAATTTGAAACTTTTGAAAATAATATATGAGATTGTAAAAAAAAAGCTGCATCATGTTTGACTGATAGCTGACTGGTAAAAGCTACCAAAGAAATCTAACAAAAGTGTTAATGTTATACATATTTAAAATACAGCTGCTGCTTTGAAGCTTAGAAGTTTTCAAAAACAATGACTTTTTTTAAACCTTATATCAGCCTAAGAGATTCAGTAAACAGATATATAGAATAAAATAATTGCGGGTAGGGTGTTACATAGTTACCATTCTCGTCATGTTAGGAGGCTGCTGCGATCTCAACTGGAGCGTTATCTTGAACAACGGGAGCTTCTATCTCCTCGGCTTCTTCAGGATGAACTTCCTCATTGGCAACAGCATCTTCTGGTTCATCAGGGGAGTGTATCTCATCAGTGCCATTATGTTCACCATTCAAAGTTGGCCCATTCAAGATCAGATCATGCAGTTTGGCTCCAAAGTCAGGGTCGATCTCGGATACGCCTTTGACAAGTCTGTCCTGTTCTTCTTCAGGCCAAGTTGGGTACCACTCGTTGAATAGCTTAATCTGAAATAATGGAAAACAGTTTGTTCAATACTCTAATTTATTTTGGATCTAGTTTTAATCTCACAGCTGCACTTGTACTTGTAGGAATGAGATATATTCCCATTGTAAAAGGTACCCTATGTTCATCCCCGTAATGCTATCAATTGGATTTTTTGAAATGCAATTTGTTTAGTTGTTTATAGGTGAAAGTGGTTGCTTTAGCATTTATAATATTACTAGCGACCCGCCCCGGCTCCGCACGGGAAAATGGTTATTGTGGGTTATCCTTCAGTATATTATGCATGTATTATACATATAAACCTTCCTCTTGAATCACTCTATCTATTAAAAAAAACCGCATCAAAATCCGTTGCGTAGTTTTAAAGATTTAAGCGTACAAAGGGACATAGGGACATAGGGACGGAGAAAGCGACTTTATTTTATACTATGTAGTGACGAGTAGTAAGCCATAAACTAAGAAAAAAGAATAGGTTAAAATAATTTGTCACAATTTATGAGCCAGGCTCAAAAACAGTGCTCCACTGACAGTGGCAATTTATTTTAGGACAGTCTACTAAAATAAATTGGAATGCCATTGTTCAAAGTACCTATAGTTATTAATGCAGATTTCAATGTGGGTTTAAACAATTTATAAATATTGAAACTTTGTTGACCTTCATTTGGTATGCACTGCAGAATCAAATACATTCCTAAAGTATAGTAAATGTAAGTGTGTAGCATTCTTAAAGTAAATTACACTCTTTTGTCAGTTGACTTAATTGGTTTTATAAGTTCATTAAGAGTTTCTTAGATAATTTAGAGCATTTGTGCTTTCAATCACAAAAATACATTTTTGTGACACTTATAAAGTATCTGCATCACTGGTGGCATCATCGCCCAATCTTTGCTATTTTTTTTAAATTATTTACTTACAGTTTATGGGAAAAAAATCCTTCTTAACTTAACTAGGTATGAAGTTATATAGTTGATTCTATGTGATAAAATAAGATAAAATAAAAATTTAAACAAACAGAACTAATTAATAACTAGCTGAACACAAACCATACAGGTTTCTATTGAATTAACAGCTATCTAATTTTTAATAACACGACACATGCTGCAATTACATTTCGAAGTTACATTTACAAATTAAATTATGTTGAGTGGTAATTCATATTAGTTACATATTAGTTTTGTTTAGAGCATTAATTTGATTAAGATTGGATTATGCAACATCATTACCACTCATACACATCAAGAGAACAGAGAGAGAGAGACATCATTAATCAGTGATTTGATTACTGACTTCATCAACGCGCCGCGCCCCGCCGCCGCCGCCGCTATACGTAATTTGTGTCATAAATATGAAGAATATTTTTTTTGTTTTATTTTTTAACAAATTCTCTCTCGCTCTCTTCTTCAGCAGCATTCTTTCGCCCACCGTTGGGCATACGCCTCTCCACAACACCTCCATGCGGCGCGATCCTCCGTATTTTTGGACCATAGACTGCCTGCGTGGCTTCTTAGGCTGGTGGTCTGCCCACACTAACAACAAATTATATTTGATTTTAGCAAATTGCAATGGCAATTAAATAGAAAGTTACTCACCCTGCATTGGAAAAGACTGAGTGGTTTATCCTGGCAAGACAGGTTGGCAAGAGTGGCAGCTAAAAGGTCGGGCTTGCCACTCCTTGCTGCAGCCAAGATCGGTAGAAAGTCCTCACGCTGCAGTTCACTAAACTCGGCAAACCACTGCAGCAACCAGCGGAGCTGAGCTTCTGGGGTGAGGTTTGGGGCAGACATCCTGCGAGCTAGAGGACGATGCTCTGCTAAAAATAAAAATAAAGAATTCCTTAGGCCACATTAAAAAATAAAATTTTGACAACAGGTGTGGTATACTTTTTGAAACTTTTTTAACCAATAATGGTTACGTTCTTGTCCGGGACATGTTCTGAGTAATATCTATATATACTATGGATCGCTGAGCTAGTGAAGTCATTATATGCATGATGTATGTATCTGTAATGTAGGTAATGTTATTGCTACATGATAAAAGTCATCAATATGAAAAATAATACAAAATTTATTTTATGAACTAATAAGCATTACATCAACAAACTATACCTGTTATATACATTTCTCTTAGAGTGTATTTACTATTTAGGCACACTAAAAAAAAAATTCAACATGAGTCATTAAAAATACCTTCAGGTTTGATATATCATTAAAAACCTATTGTCTTCACAAGGAAAAGTGAAAACAATCTATATAATACTTCAGTTAACTTGACAATGAAATGAAAGTGAAAGCATGTAGATAAAAGTCCATTTACAGGTAATATTACTAACAGAGCTCACCTCATTTAAATTGTATAGAATACCATAACTTACCATCTGGGAAAGACAAGCAAACAGTAGATCCAATTAACAAACTCATCTTGGATTAGTTACTACCGAGTACCAACTAACAACTACAAGAGCTATAGAGAAACTAAACTAAGTTCGACGAATGACTTTCTATCGCCGACGCCTTTGCCTACTCCATGCTGCAAGGTTAACTACCTGCCATATTTTCACCTCTCAACTTTATTATATCACCCACGGCATGCATGACTTTCTACCGCCAGATTAGCATTTTTATGACGATTACGATACGTTTTTGTTTTTATGTAACATTGCACAACAACAAACAAAAACAAAAACAAGTTATGCTTACCAGTCGACGAGTTGAGTTGCGAAGAAGCTGCACAGCAATTACGACGTGTACAGTTGAAGCTTAAGTTTATACACTTTAATTTGTAGTATCAATTAATTTAATTACAAATAACAAAAGAAAAGCTCAGTGACAAAGTTTAATAAAAACACCACTTTTCACAGAAGAAAGAAAACAATTATCTGCCTGTCAACTGTCAAGTCATTTTTTTTTAGTTTCTTTTTTTTTTTTTTTTAGTTTCTTTCTCCCTTATGGGAAAGGCAAAGGGATCTAAGCCCATACAGCCTAGTCTTTAGTAGTTTCTTGCATTATCCAAGTTTAATGTCTTCATTTTAGTCATCATTTCTTCAGTTTCATTTCGTCGTCTGTAGTCATGTCTTGCATCCATGTTAAACGTCTTCAGTAGTTTCATTTCTTATTACGTGATCATTGAAATGCAAGGGTGGTTCTTACATTCCAATGATACTGAAGTTTAACGCGGGGTATCAAACCAGAAACAGCTAACCACTCATTATTTCTCACTTTCATTAAATAGTTCTTCTTTAGCGGCACATTATCGCACTAATTCCACCATATTAACACCACAATTACCATGAAAAACTAATTTTAAAAAGGACGAAACAATGAACCCGCCATTTCCTCTCGATTCCCGCGTAAAACTTCTGTCAAGTCAATTCTGTCATGTATTTTTTTTTCTGTAGTTCGTGTGATTCTTTTAATAGCTTAGAATATAGCATTTTAAGCCAGAACTATTGGAACTTTGTTTGGTTGGGTGCCAGTACCCAGAGAGATCTCTGCCAGTGCCAGCTAGGTGCCGGCTTTCGTTACAGATAGACCTGTGAGAAAATCTGTAAAGCCCTACGGTAAAGCCTGACCAAAAAAATAAAAAGCCTGCTCTGGGGTCGACACGTATAGGTATATTTTTACTACTATGTGGCATGTTGCAACAACTTCCCTTTTAAAATTAGTTCCTATTTTTTTTTCCTAGTTCCTAGTTCATAAAGAGTACTAAAGCCTGACCAAAGAAATAAGGAACCTGCTCTGGGGGCGCCACGTGTATATTTTTACAAAAATGGCAACAATTTCCCTTATAAATTAGTTCCATTGAAATTCCGCAATATGGCGAGGCTTCTTATTTCTTTGGTCGGGCTTTAAATCATATTTCTTTTCACTCTCCTTACCCTAAGGTTGCCTGGAAGAGATTGCTATCTTAGCAATAAGGCCGCCTGTTGCGTATTGTCTCCACAGAAGAAGTAGAGGGTCTTGAGAGGTTCTTGAAGGGTCCTGGCTGCTATATCAACACGACTTTTTTATCATGAATTTAATGTATATAATTTCCGTATTTTCCTTGGGTGTCAATAAAGCCTAGTTGTATTGTATTGTATTGTTTTTTGTACTAGTAATTAGAAAAAAATAAAAATGAAATGTGGCTCAGAAGTAGCTCAATACGATAAATAATATTAAAAACATTGAAGGACGCCTTTGCCCAGCAGTGGGACAGTCTAGGTTAAATTAAGAGAACACTCGAGCCCATTAAGGAACTATTTAAAGCCCGACCAGAAAAGTAAAAAACTTCGCCATATTGCGTTTCAATATAAACATTTTAAACACGTGGCACCCCCAGAGCAGAGCAATTTTTTTATTTTTCTTAACAGGCTTTTATAAGTTAAAAAGAATCCGATAAGTTAAAAAAAGAGAAGTAAGTTAGTTTATTTTTTTATTTTACAAATATTATAAAACAAAATGCTCTTAAATTAATACAACTGTTTTTTATAATAAACTTTTTAATCTTGTTATATCGTTGGAGCAAATTATTGTAATGCTATATGTGCCTAAGTATATAAAAATAATCTACCTGCAGTTTCCTTCCATTAAATATCATATCACAGATAGTAAAAAATATAATTTGAAAAAGTACACAGCAGTGTTTTATTACAGAAGCCAGCAAATGCGGTTGGACATTTGCACTACGACATTCACTCCTACCGCTACGGAATACGGGCGCTCTCAAGGTCAACATGTCTAGCCACGTGTGCTGGCTACTGTACCTATCTATCCGCTTCCAGCTTCGTTCGTATTATCTAAGTCTAAAATTACGTGGTGTGTCCCTCTCATATCATACATAACATTGAAATGTACATTTCGTTAAACGTTTGTACAACTAGTTAAATAAAGTTTTTTACAACTTTTTATTTGTACGTCAGACTATTTTGTAGGCAGAGTTGTTTTATTATTGTACTACTATCACGCGATAGACTTTGAAAAACAAAACGTATGTAATCTGTATTCAGAATAATATATATCAGATATTAAAAAAAATACAGAATTTATATCAACATAATAATATAAATAATATATGTATAGTACAAAAAATCTAACAAATATCAAAACGATATTTTTATAAATAGCTATGCAATTATGACATCAAGTCTTCCTTAGAAATAGAAAGTGCACAGGAATACGGGACCTTTTTTCACGATACCACAATTTACATTGAATGTCTGTGCAATTTACAGAAAAGTAATAAAATTATAAACAAGAATAGAAAGCGAGCGCAATCTGCGTTACAGGCTGTAATTTAGACTCGGATATAGTTCCGCTGAACGCGCTTTCCCTTGTCGTCGGTGGGTTCGCTCCTTTATAGCCTGACCAGAGAAATAAAAAACCTTGTTTGGGGGCGCCACGTGTATATTTCTACGTTAATGGCGACAATTTCCATATTCAAATTAGTTCCATTAAATTTCCGCAATATGGCGAGGTTTTTATTTCTCTGGTCAGGCTTTATGTCTTCATATTGTTTTTGGAAGTTCGTAAAACGGGGCCCTGTTAGTTATTTATTTCTATTTCTGCAATACGTTGTCAATTAAACAATATTTTTGCTGTACTTCACTTGCATTGGGGACTTAAATTCCTATTAAGATGACTAGACTGCAACGCCCCGTTCCAAAGAGCGGTGCTACCTCCTCATCTTTACATCTTTAATATTATTATAATTATAAGTGTATCGTCTTTTAACTTATTTGTTAGTTTAGATTAAACTATGGAAATGTCCACATTAACTCACAACTCTGTTTGTAGTAAATAGGTATGTTATACTTTTTGGTGTGTTTTTTTAGTCGTGGGAATGACCATGGTCATCATCGCCGCCGTGAGAGTGGTTGTGGCCGCATTCGTCGTCGCCGTGGCTGTGCGCATGGGGAGCTGAAATAAAAAATAATAATGAAAATATTTCTTGGACTATTTATAGGTAGTTAAAATAATATCTAACCGTGAGGGTTCCCGATCCCGACCGATACCTCGAAACGCCTCAATTCTTTCTATGCACCAACATGGCGGCAGCGGGGGCGGGCGGAATGCACAGTGATAAGAAAAACAATAGACAAACGCCATATAAGTTGTAGCGCAGCACTCCTAAGTTTATTCGACGCTCTTAAGGTGAAGGAAAACATCGTGAGGAAACCTGCAATTCAAAGGTTGTGTGTGAAGTAGACCAACCCGCACTGGGCCAGCGTGGTCGACTAAGGCCTATTCACTCTGATTTCAGGGTAGACTCGAGCCCCTCAGTGGGGACATATACATTATGAGCTGTCAATGTCATGACTATGTATGAGTACCTACCTACTTAGGATTTGGAGACTTAAGATTTGGTTCAACTTAGATTTTCCTGCGGGTGTCGTAGTTCGTATTAAGTATAAGGTGATGTGACTAGGGTTATAGTACTTAAAGAATGGACGATACAATCCCCAACACATTTGCCAAGGAATAAGGGAAGGTCCTGCAATGGACAGGTTGCGTTTTTGTAGCTAGAGTAATAATTAATAAACGATTACCCAAAACCATTAGAATCGAATAGAACATCCAATCAAATCGACCAACCAACCACTTGGAGTGTAAATTTCTGTGTTCTATGTAAAAACACTTACTTAGCAGCTGCAGTCCAAACATGAGACCGAAGCCAACGAGTGCGGAAAAGTACTGCAGAATGCCACTTCTGTCGCCCTTCCAGATTTCGAAGAAGATGACGTACAACAGGGTTCCTGACGCCAAGCCCTGAAGAACTACCGAGTACACTCCAGCGGCAGTCGCGCCCTGCCCTCCGACCAACAGCATGCCTATACCGATACCCAATGGCGATACCACAGCGAAAGTGGTAATGTACACCACAGACAGCCATGTTTTAGTACGGTTGGCAATCAGTTCAACTCCAATACAGAAGGCAATCACAAGTTTATGAGCGGAGACAGCACCGAGCATGTACCTGAAATGTAAAGAAAATCGATTTAAAAAAATGAAATAGCGTATTTAATTTTAGAACTTGGCGTCTTTAATTTTAATAAGTTGTAAGCATTCTATAATTATTTAAACGGAATTAATTAAGTACTAATGTACTCATATTAACAATCTCAATAGTTCAAAGTAGGTACTTCAAAGTTCAAACTAAGGAATTCAAACACAAAAAGTTTTCCCGCTCTGAACAGATTGATATAACAAAAAATAGTCTTTCTCTTTCTAATATTAAGTAAAAAAAAGTGATGGAGAAAGGACCGGAAACTGGTGTATGGGAGGTTTTATAATGTTTTTACTGCCACCTAGCGTTAAGTAGTAATATGCCCTCAGTAGGATAGAAGTACTTCTACTCACTAGTAGATGGCGAAAACAGTATCATAACGAGCCAATTATTTAGATCTTACTTACCAAACGTTGCTAGAGCTAGATTCAAGGCCTACAGCAAGGCCTTCAAACAGTTCGTGGATGGACAAGGCAAGCACAATGAGTAGTCCTCGTAGGGCTGATGTGACGTCATCACCGTTGTCCATTGGCATATGGCTATGGTGGTGACTGTGACCATGGTGGTTTTGTTCTGCGTCCTGGAAGTATATTTACAGGAAATATTACTAATAATGAATACGATTTTTTGTCAAAAATGTTGTAATTTATACATGTACGTTCCGGCTTCTCATCGTTAACTATGCACGTGGAAGAGTTATTTTCCCACACTAAAAGCAAATATTTCCTGAACTAGAGGAATATTTTATTACAGTAGGAAGTGCGTCAATAAAAACTAATTTTTACCTTCTTTGCATAGTCGTTGTCTACCAGATCAGCGGTAGAATTGGTGACACTTGTTACTCCATTTTCTTCTACTATGGAGCGCTTGCTTTTCCGGATGCTGAGATTCCTGACCAAGGGCTGGGCCTTTCCGTTCCTCTTCTCTCTCTTGTGGATGTAGAGATGGACCAGTTCTTCTACTAGGTACATTATGAAAAACCCACAGCATGTCAGGAGCGGAGTCAGACTGAATTCAAACTCTCTAAGTTCTCCTAAACCTAGAAAAAAAGAAAGAGGAAATTGTAATTTTTATTGAAAATATCATCAGAACAAAAAACTGTTGGAGAATCGATTCGGTGGGGTGCATGCCCCAATAGATGGCCATTTAAACGCATTTTTAAACAAAAAAAAATAGAAATCGTACTTGTTTATAATCGACGTTAAGTTTTGCCTGGTGACAACTACTTAATTTATCGGTTGAAAGTGTTGAAACTGTCCTTGCAAATATTATTGTTAATGACTTTCACATGGGTATGGAATTTGATATCAAACTTGAATAAAACTAAATGTACCAATTCATGATCACCTTTTTCATCCAATAGGAAGCGACTTTTACCATTGGTACATTACCATAAATATATTTTTTTTAAGTAATGGTAGTTTTTTTTTTGTTGTGAGTAATCCTTACTTGAAGTTACTTACAACATGCTTACATTATTTTTTATAGCGATGAGTCATTATTAGTATTGCTTTTAATTTCTAGACTATACCTAAGAGATTAATCTTTTTAACATAATTTCCAGTGGAAACAAAATAAATACTCGTATTAAGTAAAAAATATGTATTTGGTTTTCTCATATAGTTGTTTCGTCGATCACTCACTCGCATGAATGTTCTTTTAGAATAACATTTTCTCTTATTTAAACTTAACTTTACTAATGGAAAATGTTTTTACGCTGCTGTGGCTGATATAATTTGTTGGAGATTTCCACCGGCGCGAGATAACAAAGTTGACCAAATACATTTCGTAGCAAGAAGTTAGAAAGTCTTCAACCTATAATAACTTTGTCATGTTTGACAAAATTTAACACAATTATATTTAATGACACTAAAATATAATTATTATTTAAAAAAATATATAATATACATTCTAATAACGTATAGTACTTAAGGCCGGGTGAAATAGTTACTATACCGGGAGCTGATCACTCGTCACGCCACTCGCAGACGTCCCCCACTTAGATAGATAGTACTTATGGCCTTCCATTAAATTATTATTAGGCAAGTACCAAAGTACCACCACGCATTTCATTAAGTAGGTACTGAACTATTTATTTTTTGCGCAAAGCCTTGGCACAAAACACATTGTGTGATTGTGTACAATGACTTATTGAGAAACATGATGTTTGCAATTTTGCACATTCGTAACAGGTAGGTCAGTATGAAAAATGGCGTTTGTGGAGTAATGGTTAAAGCAGGAGTGTATTTTAATTGGAAAGTCTGGAGTTCTGATCCCCTATTATGATGTATAAAATATAATGGTGAGAAATAAAACGCCTATTCCGCCGGTACCTTAATTTACAAAATAAGGCTTTTGTTTTTGGATCTGAAAAAATCCCAATTTTAATTTCAAATTGAAAATTCACATACATATCAAAAATTGTCGTTTCTAATTCTGCCAAAGAGCGATGGAGAGGGTTGTAATAGAAGTTTCCCTCGAATCAGGAGTGATGAGATCCGCAGGCAAACCAAAGTCATACCGGAGACATAGCCCAAAGAATTGCTACATTTAAGTGCAATTTCCTTTTATTAAATTACTTATATGTTTGTTTGTTTTATTTTTTACATGAATACAATGTAGATATCTGAGTTTGATAACGCAATTCGCTATTACGATTCCGCGTTTGAGGCTGTGTACAAAGAGATTAGATTCATAGCGATCTATCTCTGCACTTGACATTTTCTTTTATTATCTACGTTTCCCGTACGCAAGTAGAAACTATTTCCCGCTTCTATGCGTAAAGCAGTAATATTATTAGTAAATTCAAAATTATTTATTTGCAATAAAAATCGCTATGAATCTACCAAAATTGTCAAAATATAGACAGTACTTTAGAAATATATATTTTAGGTGAATATTTTTTCAGGTGCCTACACATTGTTGATAGATAGCCGTCACAATTTTACAGTGAAAACATTTTGACTTTTCCATTCCCACTGATATCTTAGTGTCGAATATTTTTTAGTTTCTGACTGAGAAAATATTTTTTGGGAGAACTGCTAAACTGAGCATTTCCTTTCCGTATTTGCTAACTCGCCACTTATAGTGCGAACTTAAAGAAGGATACAAAAGATATTCGGGCAAAATGAACCACATTTTATCAGTAATTTTATTATAACCATGCACACTTACATTCTTGCATACTCATATCGTTATAGAACGCAGGTAAAGAGGTGGGTCGACTTGCTCAACGAAATAAGAAAAAGAGTAAAGCGGGCGACCTCGGTCGGGTTTCTCTACAAACACACAGTCACTCACGCTTTCGACAATACATAATGTACGTATGAAAATATATCTGACCCTTCCTTAAATACTTTAACAACTTAAGGGAATGTTAACTATAATAAAATTAAGTAGAGTGGCACTGATGTTGTTTGACGTGAATAAATAATGTTAAATTTAGGAAATATGTACATTGTGCATTCCTCGCCCTGTCCAGGCCTGGAGTGAGAAGCTATTGCTGACTTTTTAGTGTAAACGTGTTTTTAACTACTGGCAACACCAATATTACCCACATAATTTTCAATATTAAGGCACTTACCCTCGTTTTGGTGTATATTTACCACTACTCGTCCACGCCTGGTGGGGGCGCGCGCGCTCACCGCAGAGCGCCGCAGCGCACCTTGCCTCATTGCGTTGTTGAATTTTGAAGTGACAACACGTGTTTTACTGGTGATTCTGTCCGACTGTATATCAATACCGACATGAATTACCGATTATGGCAACACATTGCACGCAGTACGTACGAGTTGCGGAAGAAAAGGTGGACAGTTCTGCGGATTGTGGAGCACGAGTTTTGGAGGTGTCGAATTTGGAAAGGTTTTTTAAACCAGGCAGGTTAGCACTCTAAATTATTGCATGAACAATCATTTTTCGAACTTTGAAATAGTGCCGAATTTAATGTCAAATTAATTCGGTACTCCTGATTGGCTGATAAATTTACATGAATGAAGACCTTTTCTTTTCATTCGACGAAAGCAAGTTTCTTTTTTATTTTATTTTATTATTATTTATTTTTATTTACTTTTTGAGACAATAATTTTTGAACGTTATTACAAAGAGATTGGTCGTGTTAATGGAACTTTAGTTTTTGGTAAAGCCTATCGAAATTTGAAAACAATTGGTTTTCAACCTCTTTGACCCTTGGCCAATCAGGAGGTTAACCACGAGACGAATTTACGTCACGTGATAAACAAGAACGTGAGTCTTTTCAAACTTCCTCGTCACGGGGACTAATCAATATACCGCCAGTTTTCTAGTTGTGATTTATGGTGACCGTTTCGGGTTTTCAGCCGAGATCGTCTAATTCTTTATTATTTTATTTTATAAATCACTGCAAGATTTTTGATAATTTATATGCTCTTAGTATCCGTTTGGAACTATATATATACCTGGGTACTTATACAAGTACCTAGGTACAATAGTGGGTTGCGGGTACTCACATCTCTCTATTGTGATACGGCTTGTGTATGTCGTTGGCACCACCACGCTTAATAGCTGGCGCAGCCAATCTGATACCGAGTGAGGAGAAAGCAAGGTATTAGTGGGTTCCTGGTTTTGAACAGCATTCATTTATCTTCCACTCATTACCTATGTTTCCGGATTCCTCTCGATTTGAATCTTCGATTATGAATGCCCCGGGGTTTGAGCTGTCTACTCCCCCCAAGATCCGTGAAACTTGGTACATGTAAATCTTGCGACACACCAGCGTTGAGCAATAAAAGGGGTACTTACTACTTAAGTGCGCCCATGGTTTCCTGCTGCCTGGCTACCTGAGCTTGATTTTCAGAATTTGATATTGTATGAATAACTTGTGCCCCAAGGTTGTTCCTAAGGTGTAAGGCCTTGAATTCATAAAAAATGCTTCAACAGCAAACTTTAATGGAAATTTTTCGAGCTTTGGTTTCAGCAAAGAGCCTAACTAGTTCCGGTCGAGTGACCGGGTGAGCTGCGCGAGGCGTGTGCTCAGACGCCTCAGCGGCGCAGTGGCTTCCAGTCGAGCGGCGGGGTGAGCGGCGCAGCGGGTTCCGGTCGAGCGGCCGAGCGAGCTGCGCAGCGGGTTCCTGTCGAGCGGCGGGGTGAACGGCGCAGCGGGTTCCGGTCGAGCGGCCGAGTGAGCTGCGCAGCGGGTTCCGGTCGAGCAGCGGGGTGTGCTCAGACGCCTCAGCGGCGCAGCGGCTCCAGTCGAGCGGCGCGGCGGGTTCCGGTTGAGCGGCCGAGTGAGCTGCGCAGCGGGTTCCGGTCGAGCGACCGGGTGAGCTGCGAAGCGGAGTTCCGGTCGAGCGACCGGGTGAGCTGCGCAGCGGGTTCCGGTCGAGTGACCGGGTGAGCTGCGCAGCGGGTTCCGGTCGAGCGACCGGGTGAACTGCGCAGGGGTTTCCGGTCGAGCGACCGGGTGAGCTGCGCAGGGGTTTCCGGCCGAGCGGCCGGATGAGCTGCGCAAGGCGCCTTAGTTTCCGGTCGAGTTCCGGTCGAGTGGCCGGGGAAACCGCGCAAGGCATCTGAGGTATTTACATAACTTTAATGGTAATTCTTCGAGAAGGGTTGCATTATGTAAATTTTTATATAGTCAAATTTTTCATTCGTTTCTTCAGCTAGTCTCCAGCGTACAGCCAAGACAGCTTCCTGTATCAAACGATATAGGTACTGAAAGTCTGTATATGGTGTATTCTATTCTATTCTATTTCAATTAACACAAATATCTTCTTCTTCACACTTAAGAGCCGCGCTAACCGTAACCAAATTTTTGGTGACATGCATTTTGCCCACAACTAGAGAGCTCTTTTAAATGCAACAACGATAGTTTTTCAGATAATACAGCAGCTGTTTGTTATTTCGTCTGATTTGAGTGGAAAAGTCTGTCTGTGCAACAATGCGCAGCCCGATTGGTCAACATCATAACAATTTTGTGGGACTGTGGATGTGGCTCTCGACATTTCACATCAGCCATGAGCCCCAAACTGAGCTGAACCTGGAAGGTGAAAAGCAAACAGAAGATAGACATGGCGTCGCCGCGCAATGGCAATCGTGTGGCAGACTTAACACTATTGTACTCACACATTAACATATTATTGTGTACAGAATATCGTTCTCACTTTCAGACCAATTTAATATTGTATATCTTTTCCCCCGCCGCGTGATGCACGCATCGCAACGTCGCGAGGCGCATCATGGAATCGTAGCAGCACGACGACGCCGTGGGGCGCAGCGAAACGTGTCTACTAACCGCGGGTAACCGTCTTGCCCGCACCCAAACGACGTAAATCGTCGACGTTGAGCTGGCTTGGACTCCAGACGCCGCTTTGGAAGGACTTTGGTATTATGTATAGTAATCGACAATCGATCAACCTGTAGGTATATTACAGATGTTGACCCTTTTCTAAGGAATAATTTATTTAACATACTTCAGTCAGACAAACTAGTAAGCTACATTACATCATAGCAAAACTAACATTGAGTACCTACCTACTCATCGCACAAATTAAGGTTTGGCCTTGTGTCAATTAAAACCCGCATCGCTAAGCTTCAAAGACAGGTATACTACCATATGAGCGACGCTGCAGACAATATAACTATAATACTTGATTGATTTTTGATTTTTACGTGTCCTAGTTTTTTAGTTTATGCAAGCCTTTAAAACAAAATGCATAATGAATTTTCAGATTCAAATTAACCGAATTAGTAACTTTACTCAGGTAATTAAGTGGTTGTGTGTAAGATATCAATTTGCCGCCACACAATATGCAAGGGGATTTCATTTGCTTATGTGAAATAATTACATTTTTTTTATTTATTTTATATTTTCCTTTTATTGATAAGTTAATCAAATTTTATTTTTCAAGGCAGGTGTTTTATACAGAGTTTTTATTTATGGCATGTATCCAGAATTCGGATCAGTTATCTGGGAAAATCTGTGAGACTCAGATCCAAACCAGATTTCGCTAACACAATTTATTGAAGAGAAAGTAAGTAATGCTGCGAGGGTTTCCTACCAGCCAATAAGGTATAATGGATAAGCGAGTTTCACAAAACCACATCTGTTTAGTTTTTTATTATTTTGATAGATTTGTTGAACACATGACAGATTAAATTAACTACCTACCTACCTACTCAGTATTACTAACCTAATAGGAGTTTATCTATTGCCTATTAGTAGTATTTATATTGGAATGTATTATTACAACATTTCGTCAAGTCCGGTGAAGCTTAAATGGGTTGTGCTTTTTCAACATTAACATAGGTCAATTTTTCGCCAAAGCCCACTTGTTTTTCTAGAATAATAACCCCAATTTTAAAAAGCGCTACTGTCGCTATCTATGGAAGTCTCCTGTTTACCTGTTTTATAACTAGCAGAAGGTATCGATCGATCCATTCTTTTTTCTCATTAGAATCCTCATTAAGAACCTATAAATTAATAACCTTATCTTCTATAATTAAAGTTCCTTAAATGGCTTTGTTTGTAATAATATACAATTTATGTAGATACAATTTTTATTATATCACTGTAACTTTATTAACCTTTCAACCTTAATAGGTTTTGTTTCTTTTTAACTAACTACTACATATATACATGTTAACTACATACAGATTATACTACATGTAACTACATGTATGTACATGAAATAATGTTTATGAACTTAATCTGTATTGCATAATCAATTACTCACATTATACTGTAATTTATTTTCATCAATAGGTATTATTCCTTTGATCACTACTCTACCTACACCAGGTGATAACAGACACTTCTCACTCCAGGCCTGGACAGGGCGAGGAATGCACAATGAAAAGGTTTTACCTACCAATAAAACCGGCATTGTGCTCTGAAGCCCTGTCCAGGCCAATTTTAGTTCTACCTGGTGAGAAGCAATGAGGCAAGGTGCGCTGCGGCGCTCTGCGGTGAGCGCGCGCGCCCCCACCCGGCGTGGACGAGTAGTGGTAAATATACACCAAAACGAGGGTAAGTGCCTTAATATTGAAAATTATGTGGGTAATATTGGTGTTGCCAGTAGTTAAAAACACGTTTACACTAAAAAGTCAGCAATAGCTTCTCACTCCAGGCCTGGACAGGGCTTCAGAGCACAATGCCGGTTTTATTGGTAGGTAAAACCTTTTCATTGCTTGATTACGGAGCCTTCCCAGTTACTTTGTATCGCGAGAAAATACCCATAGGAAAAATTATACTAAAAGAAAGTTATTAAACAAATTAATAGAACTGACTTTTTTCTAAAAAGCCAAGATCGTTGTGGTTTCTTACGCCATAGCGGGTACGATTGTTTTTTTATTCAATCTCAAATTGTAGTGAAAATTTACGTATATCAAGGTGATGCTTGTTAGATCGAATTCGGTATTATAAATTTCAAGGTGGTATTATTATTGGACAGAGTAAAATATATTATGCTCAATGAAGTCTGTTTCTCTATTCATAAAGATCAGCGTTTTGTAAGGTAATTTTGTAAAGAATGAGAACAAAACTAAAGGAATATATATTTAAGCAATTGTTCGTTACGGCCACGGCTCATAAATTATAACATGGTTTATATTATACAAAACACCGTTCAATGGCATGTAGCCAATTGGGCAAACACAACGCAATATGTTATTTGCACAAGTTCATTCGCTATAATCATCAATTACCTCTGAAGAATAACTGTTTTCAACCTCATAAATTAAAATTTATTCCGATTATTGAAATAAATGAATGAAGTTTATGCAAAACAATATTTCAGCGTTGGTAATGTAGAGTTAAAACATGTAGAGCAAGGAAACCTGGGAAAAAAAAGTTTATGTGTGAAATTGAATATTTCATCTCGTACTGTGCCAAAAGGGGTACGGTAGCTTATCTACACTATAATCAAGGTTAACTTCAACCCTTCTTGTTTGCTAAATGAGGACTATAATAAAAAAGTCACAAATTTCGTCCCTCATCGGGGCCTCTGGAGCGAACGAAAAGACATTTCCAATGTCAAAATAATTACTTTTCAAAAATACATTTCTCGTTCTAAAAAAATAAACAATGTGTTACGCTAAGGAAAACTATGATTAACATGTGTTGCCACGTATTATCTTTCACTACGTTATGCATTTTGGTTGTTATCGGATGAGGTAGGAATTTCTGCAATGGGATTTGCTCTATGAAGTTGATTTCATTTAGCATAACATCGCATGTTGTTATTGGATATAGATCTAAAAGATCTGAATGTAATTCGTAATGTAAAAACAATCTTTACTATTAGATAGAAGTATTTTTAATTCCTGACAAACAATAGGGCGCTACCTACCTATTCCTATCATAATTATTCATCGCACAGTTTTGAATCGCAATGTTGACTGGAATCGTCCAATTACGTTTCATAAAAAGTAATGATCTACCAACCGATAAGTTTATTTTGCTCGATGGGTTATAAAAATATAACTTCATGAAAAAAAATCTTCGAGACAGACAGTGGTAGGTAATATTTTGGACAAAACTTAGTCTGCATTCACCTGTAGAAAAGAACGACAAAAGAAACTCTATAATATGTTATTTCATGTAAAGACATTTATTTAGGTGTTCTTTTTTAATTGACTTACGCTGGTTTCGAAAAGGTACGACCATGTACGACCAATCAAGCTTCACTGGACTTGCGGGGGATTCATATAGGCATTGCAGGCAGGCAGACATTATTTCATATCATCTGTGACGAGACAACCTGTGGAGCCCTTTACAGTGGGATACGGGCTAATAAAACAATACAATAAAGTAAATTTTCTGTACGTGCAAAACGGTATTAATTTTCTGTTAATAAATAATCATAATCATATAATTTATATGTTACGCCACCTAACCAGCAGACACAACGTAGATAGAAAACCTCCCAATGACCTTGACTTGCTCAAGTTAAATTAAATCTACATACAATAAAATGAATACATTATTACAAAAAAAAAACAGGAAAAGGACAGCTGAGTTTCTTAGAAAAAATCGACCAGATTGGTGAATAAAATTCCCAATTATGTAATTTATTCGAGACAACCGAATTTAAAAAACGTAAAAAGAATACTAATACTCGTTGTTGGCAAAAATGAGTCATCGGCAAAATATAATAAGTGAATCCAAGATTACGTATATGAAGACAGTTTAAAATATTTTTGCATATTCTATTTTTAGCAAGTAGCACTCTTTAATAATACGTAACTTTTCTGAATGTTTTTATTCATATAAACTGATCGATAGTTTGTTAAGGTGAATCAGCACGTTCTGTGCACAGACATCTACCTGGTCCAGCGTTAAGTAAGAAGTGGCCGGAAGCTATTGCTCAATAGCGTTCATAATGACGTCGAGACTTGGTGACTTAGTTCTTTTTTTAACCTTTTTGTGCTCTAATTTTCGGCTGCAACTGAGGTGTAAACAAAGCTGTATACGAAAATATTTATATTATTGCTTATTTATTAACGAATTGAATTTATTCCTCGCTGATTCATTCACGTAATAATATCCAATTAGAACATGCGACATCACATTCTATTCTATAGAGACGTATTTTTTTTCTGGAAAAAAACCCCGCGATATCACCTCATACCTGTCACTAGTATTAATTTGTTTCGGCTGAGTGAGATGATGATGTTGATTTTGTTGATGTTTTTGATTTCTGTATTTTCCTTGGGTGTCAATAAAGCATATTTGTATTGTATTGTATTGATGATTCATTTGTAGTTCGCTACGTATCAAACACCGCAGTTTGAACATTTTCCGCTCATATTTTTTGTTCTTTATCGAAATAATGTTTTAGTTAAGTGCTATCTACATGTAGGAATGTTATGTTAGAATTTGTTACAGTGGCAAGTAAGTCCAAACATTTTATAGTTCTGCCATTCTTTTCCAAAACCGTATGTATGTATACCTAGATAAGATTTTATATTCCAAGGTAAAACTAGATTTCGTTTTACTTGAATAAAAACTAATCATATTTTTTTAGTTAAATGTTACATAGTTAAGATTACTAAAGGCGAGAAGTGCGTAGATTTTCCTAGGCATTGTCTGAACGCCCAACGAAAAAATATCCATTTTACTCAATAAGTATGTAGAATTGTAGAATCAAAAAGCTAAGAAAATCTGCGCGGTTTTGAATATCCAAAAGTGAAGAATAAAATCAATTAGTATGATATATTTTTGTAATGTAACCATGATCAATAACGGCGATCCCCAACCGATGCTGGGCGTGGGAATTATAGCAAAATCTCACTCCAAGACGTTATCGTCAGTCCAGCAGTGGACTGTTATAGGCTGTGGCATTAATTATAAACTAGTTTATATGCATCAGTGCGTGCGCAGGAGTCGTTATCTACGACTATTTTGGACAGATTCGCACAAAGGTTTGGCATAATGGGTTCGTTTGGAGTATATTTAATTAGGTTCCGCATACTTCTAGTAGGCCAAGGTTATTTTAATGCAATCCATTATTGTTTCGTTGGCACCGTTATTTTTATTTACATCTCTTGTTCAAAAAATCATTTTTTTCCTTTCTTTCAATATTGTTCCGTTAATATTATTTCTTTCTTTCATTACCTATATATAAGGTGCTGTTGTAATTAGTGTCATATAATTTCAGGGCTGGATATACATATTACATGGATCACTTACAAAAAATATTTCGAAAATCTACACGCTAGTTTAAAAGTTTACTTTTCTAACAAAAAAAATAACCGAAAAAGTCAAATAAAAAACATCATACTGTAGATGATCACTCACACTACTTCAAGTACGTAAACGCATTGCTCAAAATTATTAGTGTGAGTGTTTGCACGCACACTAACGCATTCGGAACGCAACCGACGACGACGGGACGGAGCCGGGCGCGGCTACTATGCAATTCTTTGCTAAACCTATCATCCATTACAACCTTTACATATCCCTTACTATTATTACTACTACTACACTTAGGCCCACTGCTGAACCAATGGTAATGTCTCTCTTGTAGCAAAGTATTGCTATATCGCTTAACAGGTCATGAGGGAATCGGGGATTGCAGTTGTTGTTATTATTACATGACAGCTCTAACGGGTTGGATGGCGAATTCAAATTGGCATTAAAAAACATAAATTTGCATAATTTAATTCATTTATTCGTAATGTAACATAGGTAGGTAAGCACTTACTTGAACTCTTAACTTAAATAACACTCACTATTCGCGCACGTAATTGTTCTGCACTGGAAATGGTGCGGCCGTCTTGTCCATAAACCAAATCTTTAGCACGACCCCAGACATGGAAGCCTAGTCCAATGGCGTCAGGTCCGGTGACCGTGGTGGCCAGGCAATGACAGCCCCGCGCCCGATCCACCGGCCCTGGTGGGTGCTGCTCGTCCAGTGTGGTGCGGACTTGCCGCGTGTAGTGCGCAGTCATGTCAGAAGCTTTAAGCGGCTCGAAAATTATAGTAAAAATTAATAATATGTTAATGCTAAGCAGGTAAGCACGTGTGTAGTTAAAAATCCAAATGAGTACGACAGTGCTGATTTCTATGACAGGTTTCAGGCTTTCAGGTTTTTCTATACTAATATTACAAAGAGGAAAGATTTATTTCTTTGTTTGCATTAAATAGGCTCCGAACCTAATAAACCGATTTAAAAAAATATTTCAATATTGGGAAGCTACACAACCCCCGTACCCCGGGTAACATAGAGGCTATATTTTATTTTAAAAAATATTAGGGATCTTTACTAAAACTCCAACAATTTAACCCAAGGTGTAAAAAAATTACCTAAAATATTCGTAATCAAATCATTGAATAGGCTCCGGATCTACTGAACCGAATAAAGAAACTTGATACAAAGATACCGAAACCAACCTTAGGGAAAGAACATAGCGTCGTTGCGCTTTCCAAAGTTAGATATGTGCATTTTGCATAGTTTTCAGGAGAGCAAAAAAACGTATTACAGGCGCATTATTAGCAAAAACAACGCTATCGTTTAAATGCAAAAAGGTGTATAAAAAATCGTTACTCTTGGCTATTAAAATATTTTGGTGGTATCTGGTGAGTGTCCTGCGCTATATATTTTTTTTCTAATTTTCAGGCACATGTAAGATTTGGTTTGGGTCTCCAAAAATAATTATGTATTATCTGGGCACATATCAACTCTAGTTAATTAACGGGTTCTTCCTTTTTGGTTCCACTATTATGTGCATTGCGCACTAGAATAGGCTATCTTTACCGCGGAAAAAATCCTCATTCCCACGGCATAAACTGTTAACGCGAGCCGAGCCGCGGCGAAAAACTAGTTAATTTTTTTTTTTATAACTTACCTCGCTGAAACTGATATATCCATATCGTAATCCGATCGTGTGCTAAAATACCTACCTCGTTTATAATTTAAAATCTCTTTTAATCCCTTGATCGTCAATTTCCTAAATAGTATCTTCATTAACAGCGTTAAATAGTAGGTAAGTAGGTATCGTCTATCTATAAATACTAAATACACGAATTACAATTAATTAATTTTTATCACAGATACTGTAAATATCAAGTACGTTGTTGACTTAGTTCCTTATTATTGTAAAGTCATTATTTTTTTAATGATGGTGGAATTGGATGATAAAAATATGATATACCTACCTATTTATTTATCCTTATATTCCTTGTGAACTTGAAATAAAAATAGTATCGTTGTTCTGGCTGGTAAAAACCTTTTTTGTCGGAAGACGCAGGATTTGGGCGGCGCAGGATCGATCGCAGTGGAGATCTTTGGGGAGCAGTGGATGTCTTTCAGTTGATGATGTTGATGGAAATCGTTTTTTACACGCTTTATATTAGCTTTACTTGTAAGTAACTAAGTATGTAAGAAAATCTTGGAATCTAAATTTGACCCACTTCCCGGTCTTCGATTAGGATGAAATTTTGCACACGCTCTGAATTCTGATGACAATACATGACTAGCTAAGAAACGTCATTACGAATCCAATATGGCGGCCTCCCCATTATATGTATGAAAAAAATCTTGGAATCTTAATTTGACCCACTTCCCGGTCTTCGATTAGGATGAAATTTTGCACACGCTCTGAGTTTTGATGACAATACATGACTAGCTAAGAAACGTCATTACAAATCCAATATGGCGGCTTCCCTAAGATGGCGAACTGGCTGTTTGAAATCCACCCCCATGATATGGGTATCAAATGAAAGGGTTTGCTGTCAGGAATACGAAAAAAAAAGTCACGTGACTTAAATCCAATATGGCGGACGTCCAAGATGGCGGACAGGAAGCGTGTTTTTTAGTTTTTTAAACTATGTATTATTAAATAAAAGTTTTCGGTGGGACATATAACGAGCTGTCAACAACGAATAGTACACTAGTATATATTATCTGTGACGACGACGACGACTCGACGGAATCAGATAGCACGCATATTGTTATATTGTTTACTAGCTGTCTGCCCACGGCTAATCAGCTTTTGGAAAAACAAACAGACACGCCGATTCTTCAGTTTAATATAGTATAGATAGTAATTGACCTATGCTTGAGTCTGAGTCGAAAGGGTACGACGGATCAAGCTTCACCGGACTTGCGGGGAAGCGGAAGACTCTACCCCAAAAAAAGTCCACACCAACGCGTCTAGGAGCGGCTCAAGGGAGCCTCGGACCACGGCCTAGCGCGTTGATATTGAAAAACATCGTGAAGGAGACGACGCCTGAGGGACTCCGTCTCTGATTATAGTATAGATAGATAGAAGAAGATAGATAGATAAAGAAAATCGGAGCCTCTTATGTAATTAATGAGATACATTATATTTATTTTGTTTCCGTTCGAATTCGGGTTGCTACCTTCGATTCGGTCCACTTTCGCTTGTCGTCAACGTGACCACTCAACCGAGTGACATTGTAATATTTATCCCAAAATGCGGTCAAATTAAATTTACATATTATGTAATTTCTTCATATATTTATGTTCTAACTATCATACCGCGACTCTGCCAGCGTTAACAGTTTTTTCCCGTGGGAATGAGGAATTTTCCGTGCTTCGGAAGGCACATAAAGCCCGGCTATTATCTACGCATGTGGTCGTTACATGAGTCATGTCAGAAATCTTAAGCGGCTCAATAAATTGATGTAAGTTAACATCGAAACTCACACGAATAAGCAAGCCAGCATATGTTCGCATGCCCCTAACTACCTTTAAGGTGCATTCAGAACTTCATACATCTACTCGGCATGCATCATTGCACCTGAACAACAGTAAAAGCGCCAAGTTGTGACCTTCCTTTGTATCCAGGTAAACAATATGTGGGAAAGAAAGTCAATGTTTTGCACAGTACCTACACGGGAAATCACAATCACTAAACGGAAAAAAAATCGTGCTTGAAGAAAAAGGAAAGAAAAATTCTCTCTCGTCTTCTCGTCTTTTTTTTTAACTTTTTCTGGATAAGGTTAGTCATAGATAAATTTCATTTTAAATAAATAATTTATTTATAACTATTCATATACCTAATCATTTTGCTTTTTACTAACCAAACTAACGTATTCTTAGGTGAAGTTGTAACTAATTAAATGTAATTAAAGTAAAACTTGTAATTGTAATTGTTTGCATTTAATTATGTCTAAAATAAACTTTTTTTTTATATATTATAAAGATTAAACTAAATAATATTAAATTTTTGTTTAGGCTACAAATATATCGAGACGATTCAAATAAAATTTCACGAAAAGATCTCATTTTCCCGGGAAAAAAATATTTAAGGCAGATGGAGTATTTATATAATTATATTGCTAGCAGTAGAGAGCCGAGACTGAAATTAAACCAAATCGTGGGGAACTGTCACGACCTCTCAATTACCGAGCCATTACCTACACTGTGTAGAATTAAATGTGGTATTGTTCTGTTCTATTATGATTGGATTAAATCGTTTAGAAGGATAATAGGTTTTGTGCACGAACCGACGGATGCCGACTAAAACTTTTTAAAATAGTATTTTATACGAGAACACGTTAAAGTAAGAGTTTCGCAACCACATATTTGAAAAAATATTATACTCGGTTGTTTAACTTATTAATTATCTTTTATTAATTTTTGTTATTATACGTACCTATTAAAATCGTTATGTAGTAGTTTTTTTCGAATGTGAAGACTCTAAGTAAGTAAGTAGGTACCTATTTCTTTTTTAACTTTTATACATTGTCCGTCTCTTAGTCAAATAATCACAAACTTTTTTGATAGCAAATTCAGAAAAATGAGAAAGTTTCTGAAGTAAAGATGAAACTGAGTGTGGTTTGTTTATTCTTTCAATTGGAAACAAAATGTACCTGAGCCAGATTTGTTATAAAACGTTTATTTATTGATATAATAACGTTTTACTGAGCAACTTTCCCTTGTTTATTCAAGTTTTACGGTGGTTTATGAAAGTGCAATTCCGTTAATGTCCCAATAAGCCGCGGACGTGGGGACAATACGCGATTCGCATACTAAATTAACAAAATGTGAATCACGATTATACGATAAACGTAACTAGTAGCAACGTACGTGTCCTTTATATTTTTATTTCAAGATATGTGAACATGTGCGCAATTTGCAGCGCAAAAACAAGCATATCTGGCAGTACGACAAACAAATTAGTATAACGATGTAGTACTTACATTAATGTAACGAGACTTTTTTAACAATGTGCGTGATAATTATCTTATTTTAATGCGTTTGTTGTAATGCGTTGGCGATGTCTGAGTTAAAGGGTACAGGTACAACTAATTTTACATAAGAAACTAACTGAACAATAGTTGTATACCTACACGGAAAACTAGTAATAAATTACAATATAGTAGTAAATATGTGACGATAGTTAACGTGACATAGTAGTTAAAATTATTGTCTGTTTTGTTCACTATAAACACACAATTATTCATCTTTAAACATGTAACACTAGGAAATAAATAATAGGAAACTGATTTATTAACGTATTATACTCTACTAACGTTTTGTTTGTGATATGATGCAGAATGCATTGAAATAAAGATGAGCTTATCCACGTAAGTATGTAGGTACTATTATTACTTCACTAGTTTACAGTTTTTCCCTTGGGAATGAGGTATTATTCCGCGGTAATAAGAGTTAGCCTAAATGTGCTATTCTGATTATTGTAAAGTTTAATTAAAATCCATTCAGTAGTTTTTACGTGAAAGAGTAACAAACATCCATCCATCCGTACGTCATCCATCCTTACAAACTTTTGCGTTTATAATTTTTGTAGGATTACATTAATACTGATTGTTATAAAAAAAAATGGAAATATCCAAATAGGTAATATGTTAGTAAATGTGAAAACAAAAACTAATGAAAAAAAAAGTTATTATACAGACCAGAACGGTTTTTTCGTGGCAAATAGCGGCAGTTGGAGAAGTCATCCATTACCAACCAACATGGAATAAAAATTTATAAAACATTGTCTCCTAAAACAATAATTGTCTCAAAAAAACTCTCCAACTTTAATGATTTGCCCCAAAATTCCGTTCTATAACTATAACATTATGACAATGTATATTATATTGTATACGATATAGTCCTTTTATATTTTAAGCTTATGTAATACGAGTAAATAACGTTAATATATGCGTCGCTAAACGGCGGATGGCCTTGAGATGTTTTGCGTCTTATTTTAAGTCTCGAATAACGATAGAAATTCCGTATTGTTTGTTCTTAAGAAAAAATATATTAAATTATTATTTTTGCTGTTAAACTCTCCAATACTCTCCTTGGCTTGAGTTCATTCACTCCAAAATGTATACTAACTAGCCTTCCAATAGAATAGATCATGTAAGTCTAGCATTTTTGAGGTTGGCAATGACTTTATAGTCCGGTCAACGAATGGCTCAAAGGGGGGTGTAGAGTGCGTGAGCGGGAGCCTAAGCAATTTCTTCAGAAACTTATTCAGAGTGCTTAGGGATAAAACATACTAAAAGTCCCCACGTCTAGGAGGTGAGCTGGAGGGGGGAGGGGGGGTTAAAGGTCTCATTTTTAAGTTTTTCGCCAATATTACAGAAACGGTGCGTTGTAGCAAAATATGATCTTAGATGAAATGAAAGCTTATAAAATTCTCTACAACTTTTATTCTATATCGATTTTTCATATTCCTAACCGTTTTTGAACTACACGCTCCTGAAATGTAGGAAGTACTGTTTAGTAGGGGATTTATTGAAATGTTTGTATGGGAAACATTTTTTATTGGACGAGTCGACGAAACTTGGCATGGTTGTAGAATAGGTGATCCTAAGTAGAAATCCACCGGGACCCATGACTTGTACTCCCTCTGAAGCCGGGGGGAGGGGGGTGAAGTTGGATTTTGCTGCCCTTTTTGTTGACGCTATATCTCTAAAACCGTAAGTACTATGACAAGTTTGGTATCATTTTCGAATAACTCGTTAACGTAGAATTTATATTCGGTATTATAAAATAGGGTGGCCATACAAAAAAACTAAATTTTAGGACAAAATTCACAAAACACTTTAAGTCTTTTAACTTAAATGTCGTTTACTTTTCCCATGGGAATGGTATCGATACAAAAAAAAAATATGTCGTGTAGCAGCATTCACGGGCTTTACAAATATATAACTTATAAGGCACTTACTTGTTAAAAAAAAACACCTCTTAATCTCCTACCGTTTGTTCCGGCCGCTCTAACTTTCCATTCT
>OX419602.1:8059677-8189841 GCA_948473455.1 Teleiodes luculella
GAGCGTAAAGAAAAGTAGATCCAGGCGCTTTATTTAAAGTCTGGTAGGTGAAAATATTTAATGAAATTAACATTGCCCCATGATTGTCGTCAATAGGAACAAGTGGAGAGCAGGCACAGTCCGCAACGCAGACAAAATTATCGTTTGCAAGAACCAAATCCAAAATCCGACCAAAGTTATTTTTAATACAATTAAATTGCTCAAGATTCAAAAAATTAATTGTATCAATAAACAAACTCTCATCAGGTGACGGTGAACTACGAAGAAATGTAGGGGTACACGACGAGTCAGGATTAGGGGACCAAAATATTTTACTGAGATTAAAATCGCCTATTACCACAAAATAGTCATTATGAAATTATAATGCCTAGATTTATGTTTTAGTGAAAGAAGGTAAAATGTTGTAAGGTACGTAGATAAATTGACGCGAAACCTTCTGAAAGATACAGATAGCAGCTGTTTTATTGAAATTGAATCGGCTTCGACTTTATGTAAACAAAAAAACAATTACTGTTAATTTGCCACCCTAGGCTTCAAGAACCCAGTAATTGCACTCCATACAAGAGCGCCCGAATCGTCGCACGCACACATATAAGAATCATTTACACGGCCGGTAACCCATCTTTCATAGTTTTGCACCGCGAAGATGGGTTAGCGGCCGTGTAAATGATTCTTATGTGTGCGTGCGACGACTCGGGCGCTCTTGTATAAAGTGCACACACTGAGTATATTTCTTCTGTGCTTCAGCCTACTCAAACTTGTTGGTAAATCCGCCACTGGCCGTTAAGGCATGGTCTAAGAAAACAAGGTCTAACCATTAGACCACGTGACTGACACAAACCTACGTAATTTTGCGCTGCTCGTCCTTGTCGAATGCGTGTTAATAGATAAGGATGACCGACTAGCGCAAAATGACGTAGGCTCGTGTCAGTCACGTGGTCTAACGGTTAGACCTTGTTTTCTTGGACCATGCCGTTAAGGTAAGCACTCACCCTACTAGCGCCACACCGGTAGCCACGTATCGTGTGCTGTGTCCGAAGCCGAGCGGGAAGGCGGCGCGCGAGGCGGGCGCGATGGCGCGCACGGACGGTGGCAGCTGGCGCGCCGCGCCGTCCGGCAGCCCGACGCGCCGCAAGCAACTGCCCACCCACGACATGCAAGCGTCCACGCCGCTGCTGCGGGGGTATTGCTTCCACTGGAAATTGAAACAACAAAGTCTAAGTATTTCTTTTTAACTTTAGGATATTTACATCACTCAGTTAAGTCAGTTACATGTTCTTTTCTGGCGAGTTCAAAAATTTTGCTGTCTTTTGTGGAGAAGAACTCGCTGTAAGAAGTCCACAGGTGGTGTTGCATTTTTACAAAATATTTTTATAATTATTTTATACTTTGGCCTTAATAGGATCGTGAATTTGTGAACGAAACAAATATAGTGATCGATCAGTATTTCTTCAAAGTTTAAAAGTACGAAAATCTACATTTTCAAAATGGATGATTTGACGGATGATTTTCGAATGAATTCCAAAATTAAATATTCAAATTTAGAGAAAGAAATGGTAAATGAGACGAGAAATGAAGTAGAAACGAGGCAACGAGGTAGCATGCAATGCACCTCGTTACACAATTAATATAAAAGAATTTCCATTCTTCTAATTCATTGGAGTTAGTACGTGAATTAGGTTATTGTAACATTATCTTTAATCACATATCGGTTAACGGGAAAAGCAGAATCTAGTATACAGGTGTGTATATTTTAAAAATACTGACCAAAGCATCGTTAAGAGCGTCAACGAATTGTTCGTCGGGCAGGGCGAGCAGTTGCTTGGCGTGGTCGATGTTTGTGGACCACACGAGCGAGCTGCGGCGCTGGTCCAGCGGCAGCAGAGCTACCGGGCCCGTCGGCAGGAACCGCTGCCACGCCGTCCTGTTCTCGGACTCCTGGGGAAACCACAGTAGACTCAGAACAGTTAGTTATCTCCATACCAACTGGCCGCATCGTTTTGAATGTGAGCGCGTATAGGCACGCGCTGTCACACACACGCTTGCATTTAGCCCTTACTCCCGCCCCCTTATTCCCCCTTATTTCATGCTAGTGTGTGCGTGATAGCGTGTGCCTACACACGGCGCGCGGCGCGGACGCAAACATTTAAACCGACAGCGGGACGTTTGTATGACAACGACGACGACGTCGTCGACGTCGTTTGTCGTTTGTGTGTAACTTACTGTCTTATTGTGATAAAAAGATGGCTACTCATCTCAATGAGTTGCTAAATGAATGACCATGTTTTAAGGCTAATTTACGCTGGAGAAACATTGTGCAGCACTCCACATAAAGCATGACCAAATAAATAAAAACCAAAAAAATAAGACTAAACACAATACTGGGTATAAAGGATAATGAGATTTGTCTTTACAGCCAGTATTATTACACGATGCCCTTGCCTCAGCTAGTTGCAAAGTAGCCACCACTCCCATCTGGTCGTAACTCCACGCCAAGTACTGAGCACCCATTGCCTCCCGAACTGCTGACTTCGCTCCGTCCGCTCCGATCTGAAAACACAAACAGATTATGACAACATATTTCAAATCGAAGCGTAAGTGAAAAGTTTTACTAAGCTCGGGTAGGACTCGTACCTGCATCTCTTTGGCTACCAGGGCTAAAACAGGCGCAACATAAAAGTTTGTGAAAGTTTTCAGAACATTTGAATTTAGACTGTTACAGGAATTTACACAATTGAATCTAAAGTTTTGAACTGAACCTGTAAATTTAAGAGCTACGCTCTATTGCACTTTTCCCTATTAATATGTTGTAGACATTGATCTTCTCGGTCTGCCCCTTCATATATTGCATTTTTTTTCCTGAACCATAACATAAACTGAGTAAAATACACAACTATAAGTTATTTATGACGGTCAATTTACAAAGAAATGCGACACTTCGGTTGACAACGATTAGGTAATATCATTTTTTAGTGAAAATACACGTTTTAGTATAGGTAACTAAATTGTGATTATTTCTTTATCAGTCCACTTTCCTACAAATAACACCTAAATTGAAAATATTTCACTAAACTCAAAGACGTCCGTTATTTTAACATTTTTAAGCAAATAACAATAAGTACGGAAATAACTTCAATTCGCACGGGGCCGATGTAAACAAATTGGCTATCGTGTGCTATCGTTTTGTAATTATTATTTCTGTAGTGTAGTGTTTATTTGTGTTAGAGGTGTGTAAAGTGTAGAGGCGAGAGGCGGTGCAGTGGTGCTCGCGTGGTTTAAGCAAACGGTCTTCAGCGCGAATTCTTTAATCCAACCACGTGCCAAAGTATTGTACACGCTCTTTACTCGAACATTACTTCAATATTTCTAGTGAAATATTCAAGAAACGCGAGTGTAGTGGAGAAAATACTCTTTGTTTAAAATACTTGTAATAGAGATTCATTCCGTTTAAAATAACCCACTCATTATACATCATATCTATCATCATCTGTTATACGGAGAACCTATTCTGATGTACGTAAACAGCAAAGAAGTGCGTAGGGAACTGTAATGTAAATCAGTGATTATTTTTATCTTTTTTCTCATCTTCTTACTATTCATATTTCATCAATATCGTCACAAAGCTTCGATGACGAAATAATCATTGACCCAATTTTCATTTTAAATTTTGTGTCTCAATGTTGTTTCAACTGAAAGTTCACGGGGCTGCGTCGAAATGAATCGATTTCGGAGAAATCCGTAAATCAGCAAGTTTGTTTAGCTCCGAGATGATGCTTTACAAGGAAAACAAGTGTTACTCTAAAGTATTCAGGATATCGTGTTGAGTTTATACTGAATCCTGATGAATAATCAAGAAAAGACGCGGAGACAATGATCTTGGAAGGGCCATCAGATTTTAACGGAGCAATGATGGATCAAACAGGTGTGGTAAGTGAAATTGCATTATGAAAATTCTAATTCAGTAGTCGCCTAATATGACACTTAATAGGAATCATGGTACGGCTTTATTCCACATCAGGAAATAACAAATATTTCAACAACAGAGAAATAGAGCCTCTCAGCATAGGTTTTAAAAAGTTTGAATAAATACATCGAAGCAAGTAACCATAAATAAATCTGTTGGTTGTGAAATTAAATCGTTGGGTCTGGTAAGTCTACATTTACCACCGTTACTGATTGAAACATCACTCCCGAGTAACAGCTTGTTAAGAGAACGTCCGGCGCAAATCCACGGTGCTTCTTCAATGAGACGCGTGTCTAAACAAACTCTAAAATAGACGTAGTGTAATCATGCTAATAAGCTTTTAGTTATATTTTCATATGAATCCAATTATTCGGGGATTCTGTAATACTTAATTTTAAAACAATAAAAGATAACTTTAAAATTAGGCCCGCGACTGCCGTTTAGTTCAGAAGTTTAGATTATGTATGCACATCAAAATCAAAGACTGGACAAAGTATCCACAATGACTAAAACCTTAACAAAGTCTGAAAAGCCACGGCAGACGATGGAAAACAAGAGCTTCGTAGCTCAGTTACGAATATGATTTTGCAAGCCTTTGAAAATATCGACACGACGTGACACGACTAAAAAAGGCGACAACAAGCCAATGGCATACCAACAGATGCACAAAACATCTGAAACAGTTTAACCCGCTTACGTTACGTCTAATTCTATCTGCCTATTAACGTCACATTGTTAAATTGAAGTATAACCTAAACCAACGATAACCCAAGTAATGAAACAGCTATTTCAGCATAAATTGCACACAAAGCGTAGGTATTTTCAGAAGATTTTAAAATACCCGCCGATACGAGTAATAGGCGTTTGTACAAAGCAAACAGTAATAAAAAATACTTATAGCTAAGTATTTTTCTAGTTGTTTTTTCATCATCATCATCATCATCTCAGCCGAAAGACGTCCACTGCTGGACAAAGGCCTCCCCCAAGGTTCTCCACAATGAGCTGTTTTTTACACAAATGATTTATAAACTACATAACTACACAAAATAAAACATAACAAAGATTTATTTATAAAGTATTAATAAGCAATAAATTATATTACCCAAGAGTGTCGAGAACTATCCTACTAATATTATAAACGTGAACGTTTGTGTGTATGGATGGATGTTTGTTCCTCTTTTACGCAAAAACGAACGAATGGATTTTAATGAAACTTTACTATAATAATAGCTTATACATCGAAAAACACATAGGCTATAAAATCTCTCAATCCCACGGGAAAAACCACAGAGAGAAACTAATAGCGCGGGCGGAGACGCGGGGCGGAAAGCTAGAAATAAATAATAGTATTAGGAATGTAGTGAAAAAGGCGAACAACTTTTGGCGAAAGGCGCTGGATTGGATAAAAAATCAAATCTCGGTAGAATGTTTAGGAAATATATAGTCAAGTTAGAAGTTTCCTAAACTAATGGGTATGCAAGAATAACTGCAAATCATGTGAATAAAGCGAAAGATGAAAATCTAAATCGTAGTAATGGAAGGGAGTTCAGGTGGTTCATCTTTTCTATCTCTAGTCTCTACCCACGGGAAAAAGATGTAATTTGAGTACGCACGCATGTTGACAAGTGATATTATATTCAAGACATTTTTATCCTGCATAGAAATACCCATACCATTTTTAAAACGAGCAACTATCACTTTCTGAAGAAGGTAGGTATATTTATTTAGAAAGTAAATTGAGTTATTTTCATATTGAATGACGCAGTATAATCTGTCTATACCATCACACGGATTGTGTTGCAAACATTAGAACAGCAATTCACAGAACACTACCTATTACTCCTGGCGGAGTAATTGCTCCAGAACTTGGCAGAGCTGCATTCAATTTGCCGACGCCGCCGTTGCATTTCGAAACTAAATTACACTCTATGTACAGTATATAAGAGAAAACATTTTGTAAATGCACTGACGCTGGCTTACTTCTCAATATTTTAACCTACAAAACATGATCTGGAGCAAAAAAGCATTTATTGTTCAATATTTAAAAATAAAAACATTGCCCAACATAATTCTTTTGATCTTGATCTTCAAATATATTTCAAATTCACCGCGGTATTCTACTGTTTACTCTATGTTTTCATACGGCAATCCGCACATTGTTATAAAATACGAAGTGTTTTTCGGGATATAGATACATGATAAACATAATTCGCCTAGTTCGTCGAAGCCTTATTAAAATAAATATTTATTGAAAAATTTTGATTAAACTCCCGTCGTGTTGTGTCTACCTTAAAACACTTTTTTTTTTGTTTGAAATGTATACTTCAGGAAAGTGACGTAATAATCTTCAGCATATTTCAGAATCAACCGCGTCAATGAATCGAAATGAGTGTGTGTGTACACAAAGATTCAATGTGTGGGCGGAAACACAGGGCCGCGTCGCGACAGTATGAATTAAAAATTGGGGCAGCGTATGATCTAACCAGAAAACGTTGACAAATTTTCCTCGACGTTTTATTCCCATTTTCAAGGACTGTATGGATACTGAGAAAACATTTAGATTTTGCCGGTTATAAAGAAATTCGGTCGATGTGTTTATTGGTCTCCGAAGAAGCTTTTAGTTGTGCGAGCCGCGCGCGTCTGAATATCTACACACTCCCGCTCACCCGACAGCATGGCTTCGAAAAAGCCCGCTAAGAAAAAAGATAACTCGTCTATAAAAACGAAGGTTTATATTATAACACGTTTATGTTATTTATTTAAATGATACCACATTTGTGTTAGAATTTAGACCAAAAAGTCAGAAAGCCTAATTTTAACTAATACTAATGAGTGATTTAATTTATGATAGACTTGTGTTATAAAGTGGTGTTAAACTGTAGCTTGTGTGATGGTATGAAATAGATGGAAAGTTCACTAGTTTATGAGCCTTTTCGCTAATCTGCAGATTCTGCGAGAGGGCAGTGCACGATGGTGTGTCGGTATGGCAAATCTGGAGGAAGACTCAGACGATCAAGAAACGGCCTACATTTCTAGCGACGAGTCAGCGCATGCCGCAGACTTAGCTGAACGACTGAGAGTCAAGCCTTCCAAGGACATTTGGGAGATAGGTACCTATTTATATTTTTAGTTGTCCATAATCGTAGTTTGTTTAAAAAAAATTTTTTCATTGACTCATTTTAGTATTTCAGCTATAGTTACGAATGTCTACGGAAAAGAAGAGGATTCGTATATAAAAAAGGTAGTAATCAAAGTATATTATTCTTTACAGAGGACATACGGCATAGTTTAGATCAACTACCGTATGCTGAACAGATCGCGGCTTTCTTAGAAGCCGGAGAGATCGAAGAAGTCATTGAATTGGCATCAAGCACAGAAGAAGCAAAGCGAACGGTAGCGCTATGGGCTTGCTGGCAAGGCAGAAGTTCATTATTAGCCAAGATACTGGCTCTAGGTGTTCCTCCTGATTCAACAGATGATGCAGGCCGGTAAGGTAAAATTTTAAATGAAATCTAAATATTGACAAGAGAATAGTAAATTAATAGTTTTACATTTCTTTCAGCACTTGTCTACATCTTAGTTGCTTAGTCGGCAGTGAAGAATGCACGAAATTGCTACTAGAACATAAAGCAGATCCGAATAAGTGGGATTCGTCACACGATACAAAAGCCACACCTTTGCATTGCGCAGCTAGTGCAAAAAGTTTGGCTTGCGTGAAGGTAAACTCAGGAAATGTAAAGATGAAAGAGGTGACCCGAAAGTCTGAAACAATATTGTCGTTCTCATTTTTCAGGTGTTAATAGCTTACGGTGCAGACGTGAATGCGGGAATTAACGATCGTTCATCATTACATTACGCAGTGTTGAGTAATGCGCCTGAAGTGGTGAGCGCGTTGTTAGAAGCAGGCGCATGCCCCGACACTCCACAGGTGTTTATTTTTCTTCACTCAACGTCCGTTTCTTCACTACAGTCGTTTATCATAAATGGAATAACAAACATTTCACGAATTCTCATCTTTGCAGGTGTTTACTGAAACCCCTTTGCATGTAGCTGCGTCCCTCGGTTTGGCTTCCTGTACGAAACTGTTATTAGATGCTGGAGCGGATGTCAGGGCTGCTATGGGAACTGGACGGGCAACGGCATTGCATTTAGCTGCGGAAGACGGTCACGCCGAATGTGCTCGTTTGTTGCTTGATCACGGAGCTCAGATTGACTGGCCAAATCATAGAGGACAGACTCCACTTCATTTAGGTAGGTATCGCAGATATGAAACAATTCCATTTTCATATTTTTTGCGATAGAAATTTTAAACATGGAATATTTTGTAGCTGCCTTAGCACAATCTGTAGAAGTGGTAGAATTGTTAGTCAGTCGTCGTGCTGACGTACGTGCAAAAGACATGGAGGGTCGCACGCCACTTCACGGCTCCATCGTGAGAGGGGCCCGAGCCTGTGATGTAGCACGGGTGCTGCTTTCCGCCGGCGCTGATCCAAACGCTGCAGACGACTTTGGATATACATCTTTACACATCGCAGCCCTGAACGAGTTCTCTGCTTGCGTTTTATTATTACTAGGTAAGTCAAATTATCCATTTTCCTTTCGTAAAATTTGGTTAGCAATTATCATAAATCTTCAGTATCGCTTTGTTTCATTTTCAGATTACGGTGGCGATGTAACGCTGAGGACGAATGGTGGAGTATCAGCGCTAGCATTCATCGTCCGTCGAGTACCTGATGTAGTTCCTCGGTACTTAGCCAAGTTCGATGATGCAATACACGTGAGCGAACACGAATTAGGAGACGTAGATTGCGAAATTACAATCGATTTCAGACCTCTGGTGCCTTGCTTAAGCAGAGGCGAGTCGGAGTTACTACTTGCATTTATTGAAGTAAGGAAAGCACTTCACATCTTGGCTATTAAAAGTTATGAAATCATATTGACCGTTTTAATATTTTTCAGGTAGGCCACAAAGACGTCCTTAAGCATCCCTTAGCGGAAACTTTCCTCTTCCTAAAATGGCGAAGGATAAGAAAGTTTTTCGTCCTCAGTTTTATATATCACGCTCTTTTTATAACGCTTTATAGTCTTTACACACTTCGTAAGTATTTTTCCATCTTGTCCTAATTTACTTCTTTATATAAAGAAACTTTTATAATATTATTTAAGTCAGACCGATATTTTTGTTGAATGGTTTGGTCTTTTATCTGATTTCAGGTATATTCCTATGCGAAGACATAACTTGTGATGTGCCATCTTATCTAAAACCAGTACAAGGTGTGATTCTAGTTCTGAATATATGTTTTTTGATAAAGGAGATATTCCAAGCTTGCCTCAACTGGTCAGCTTATATTCGACAGTGGGAAAATTGGTTACAACTGTCTATTATAGCGGGAGTATTTTTGTGTACCGTAAGTGAATACAATTAAATATGTAAACTTGAATTGCATTCACAAATGTTTCAACTCTACTTTGTGTGTTTATAAGGTTCCGAATCGAGAAATGCAAAATGGAGTTTTGATTGGACGTACGTCTGATTGGCAACACGACTTTGCAGCTATCACCATATTCTTCTGCTGGTTGGAACTGATGATGATCATTGGACGTTTTCCCACTTTTGGTCTCTATGTGCAGATGTTTACCACAGGTTTGTTTGTTTATATTGTATACTAGCTGTCCGCGATGTTTTTTTTTTCCGTGGTAAAAACTATCTAAGATGTTGCCCGGGGATATAAGGTACCACCATGCAAAAATTCATTTAAATCGGTCCAACGGTTTCAGGGATTAGCGTGTACAAACAGACAGACAGATATATATATTTTTTTCAAAACTTGTATTTCTGTGTTTGTGCTCGTGAAGGTTTTTACATAGGGAAAATAGCTAGCGGCTCATCATCATTCTGAGAAACTTACAAGATAGAATGATTCTGTAGAACACGTTAAGTAGGTATACTTAATTTTAGGTCGCCTTTTTTTAAATAATCAAAATAATATTATTTCTTTCAGTGACAGTAAACTTCGCAACATTCTTGTTGGCATACAGCTGTCTGCTCATCGCCTTCGGCCTAGCCTTCAGCGTGTTATTCAGTAACTATCCAGCGTTCCACCTGCCTGCGGGGCTGGTCAAAACCGTCATGATGATGTCCGGGGAGCTGGAATACGAGGATATCTTCTACAACAACTGCACCAACTCCCAGATTCAGTATCCGCTTACGGCGCACGGAATGTTCCTAATATTCACTTTGCTTGTGACGGTGATACTGACGAACCTTCTAGTTGGTTTGGCTGTTAGTGATATTCAGGTAGCCATGCTCTTTTAATTTAGTTTGATTTGACAATAGCTTAAAGTTGACAGGTAACCGAGATCAGTAGGTTGATTAATCCAATTTCAAACGTACCAAATGAAAAAGCTTGCGAAAACGTCGTGAAATAAACAGAGGGCGCCTCTTCTCAATGCACCGTGCTGTTTGTCTCTATGCTTATAGCCTGATCAAAATCAGTAAGCGTCTATTTTTCTTCGACCTTGTAAACCCCCACTAAGTAGATGTTAGTTACTTTTACTTAGTATACTGACGATATCGTTATAGGAAAAGGTGAAAATGGAATCCTTTTTGAAATACAATTAAATTTTTAGGCTTTACAAGAAAGCGCAGGTTTAGATCGTTTAGTGCGCATGACACAACTAGTGGCCCACTTGGAGAGTATGCTGTTCAGCTCGCTACTGGCCTGTGCACCTCAGCAACTCCTTGCGGTGCTGCGGTGGGGCGCCTTGCTGACCGCCTCTCATACGCGCACCTTGAACATCAGGCCTAATGACCCCAGGGAGAGCAGGGTAAGATAATAAAGTTTATGGTTGCACAGCAGAAATTGCTACTCGGCAGTAAGGCCGCCTACATGTACACTTTCGTAATTTTTATTGTGAATTTACTGATTCTATTGTTCTTAGTGTGCAATATAGTATATTCTATTCTATTCTATAGGCTTTATTCAAATTTAATTACATATCATCTTACAGTTGTTTCTTTTTTGAAATGTTTCTAAGGAGATTGTCTTTGATTTTTTCAAAGTTTACGTGAATTGTTTGCCCCTCTCCGATAGATTAGAAGTAGTGTTATTTCTTTTTACACCACCTATAAAACAAATAGGTAGGAAAAACTGAGTTTCGTAGAAAATTCTAGACATGACTTGCAAATACTTCAACTTCACACAGAGGAGTACAATATACTCATAAGGATGCTTTCTTTTACAGATCCCAAAGGAACTAATAGCCTCTGTGTACAAGTTGGTGGCTAGCAGGAAGGATACGAAGCGCAGCATTCGCAAGAAAAACAACAACTATGAGCTTCGCATAAACAAATGTCCAGGACAAGAGGATGTTGAGAAACTACCATTAGTCAAAAGAAAGAGCAATCTCTATGATAGATATTCTTTCGAGAGTCAAAAGGTCGAACGAAGAAAGAGAACACAATCTTCCAACAGGCCAGTGTCTTTAAATATAAATGCTATTCAAGAAATATGCATGGTGGATATAAAAACTCAACTGGAAGATATAACAAAGAAAATAAATAAGCTAGTCGAAACTACAGAAGCAAGGTTTAATACAATTGAAACTCATATGTCTAGTGTACAACCACCCAAAGAAATAGACCACTATTCAAAAGCTTAAAACTTAATTTTAGAATATAAATTAAATGTGTAACATAACTGTCTGATGATTAGATTGAGTAAGAAGTAGGATAAGCTATCAATATTCTAAACTAATCTTCAAATATGTACCAAAGGTAAAATAAGGTTCTGAAAATAAATGTATTTGTATATAAAATTAAAAAGTTATTGTATAGGATTTGTGTACCAGTTACAGTCTGCTATAATCATGCCAATCTAAGATCACATATATTTGACAACTGTCAAATTCATACTAAATTATAATACAGTACCATTTAGTGAAATCTATGTCTATTATTATAGGCATAAGGAAAACATAACAACTAACAGATATCACTTCTTAAAGTGGTCACACTCTAAAAACTAATTTTATTGCCCATAATTTTTGTCCTTCTAGAAAACAATAACAATAGGACATAAATAATCAGAGTAAAATTATTTCTTTCAAATAAAATAAAAAAGGGTGTGCTTATTTAACAGTATGTATAGGAATTTTTATTCAACAATAGAACTGACTTCACGAATTATAAGTAACATGTGAAACAGTATAGGTGAAGTCAGTTCTATTGTTGAATAAAAAAAATTCATAGGTAGTAGGTAGTACTTACCAGAAGGCGACAAGCATAAGTATCACCATTAGCCATTTGTACAATACTTTTTGTTTTCAACTCATTATTTTCATGTTTCTGAGGTAGCTCATAGCCAGTAATTTTAGCTCCATAAACAATGTCCACATTTTCTGATTTTGATACCTCTTTGCTTACGGAATCAAGTAATAGATCATTTTCTACAATGTATGCAAGATCATCATCTAAAATATCTGCACTACTAAAGGATATTAAGGCATCAGAACAGGCATCCCATACCTAAAAATAAGAAAAGAAGAATTATGAATATACCCAAGAGTTGATAAATTTCAAGAGTAATGGTATAGTTTTCCTTTGGCAGGATTTACAAAGATTTTAATTTTATATTACATTACATTTATATAATTTTACACTGGTGGTAGCTGGAAATGTAATGGATATCTTATCTTCAACATAATAATGTACTTATTTATTTTTTTAGTTGAAAGCTTGCCTGCCTGCAAATCCACAGCAAATTCACTTACTTGCATATGCCTGACTGGTTGAACTCTAGCCTTCTCAATATGCTCCCATACATTGATGGACTTCATCAAAGCTTTGGTATTTGGGCTAAGAGCCACCACTCGGTTGCTATATTCTGGTTTTAGGTCAAACTTGTGGCTTGAACTTCCTTCTAATAACAGTACTTTTAAATGGGTTAAGAGTGGATTTTTACCTAAAAGCAATTAATAATAAACCAACCAATAAAGACATTTATATCAAAAGAATAACACCAAAAATTCTTACCAAAGGCACAAGCTAAGGTACATCCAACCATTCCTCCGCCCGCGATGATAACATCGTAATTTTCTTTTGGATTTTGTTTTTCATCCTGACTTGTACTGAGCCTCCGAACCACTGAATTACCCGGCGCTCCAGACTTCAGAAGAGTTAGTACAACGTAATTTCGCTGTAATGTTCTACACAACGACATCTTGCCAACAGTATGGAAAAGATATTTATTTTACAAAACTAGTATTGTGGTCATGCATAGTCTAACTAAATATAGAATATAAACCCAAAATATATTTGTTATTTATTTTGTAATGTTTTTTTCATAAATTTTTATTTTTTTTACTGTGGACTTGACACTTGACAGTTGTTGACGGCTCTTTCTAAGTAGTCTGTGGACGGCAGATAATAGTGTACGACCCGATAATTCGTGTACCTAGCGCTCGTCAGATAAATAATATTATAGTCTAACTAAATAATAATATCTGCTACGGTGGAGGGAGTATCTGCTATTATTTTTAATTCCCGACGAAAAAGAGGGGTGTTATAAGTTAGACGTGTGTGTCTGTCTGTCTGTCTGTGGCATCATAGCTCCTAAACGGATGCGCCGATTTTGATCAAATTTTTTTGTTTGCAAGGTGTCCCAATCGAGAGTGTTTGCAAGTATGATCCAAGAAAATATCTTCAGCCATTTGAACATTATCAGCTCTTTTCTAGTGGTTGAAAGGATCAAGTTAACGGTTTTATAATCGCATACTCCTTTATGTCAAACTTCTATGGAATTGGTTTTGGTTTTAAAAAGTTATTGTGATTGTCATTAAGCTTTATTTACTTTAGTTCTATTCAAATCATTGCAACGTACAATTCTAACATATTCTGAAAGAAACGTACCTACTTTCGTGTTTTAATAAAAAATGTTAGGGTTTGATCACGCGAACGATGGGCAGTGTTAGTATTTTTCTTTACAATTGCATACATAAGGCGCCTGATTAATTAAGCTGAGCAATAAATTTATTATTTAGAACGTCATTATTTGCTCTGTGCTCGATATTGTACCCTCAGAAAAGTACAGTTGGGAAAGCGCAGCAGTCCTAAATGTCCTAATGGGAAGATTTCCAGTAGCAAATTAAGTAAAAAAACCTTACTAAACCGCTCAACAGATGGCAATGTGCAATGCAATTAGTAAATGGTGAGGTAATAAAATACCGAAGAATTGGATTATAAAAAAACATTCAAATTAATCAACTAATTATCCTAAAAGTAATCTCAGTCAGATGAACCATGTACAGTCCGACAGTCCGACAGATAAAAGGTAAAAAAGTCTACAATAAATCTCACTGTTCTCATTATTTTACTAGCGTCATCTATGGAAATCTTAAAGAACGCTCGTTTCTTTTTTTTTAAATTTCAACCTGTCTGAATATTTCCCATTTTATAACCCACTAGGGAATATCGTGCCGTGTATTGCAGAATGGGCACACGAATTATTGGGTCGTACATTATTGTCTCTCGTAAAACTAACGCGCGACAACGTTTTTGTATGTAGTACGCAATTTTGTACAATTTGAAGCTAATTTATTAGATTAATTTATAATTGAAGTTTTAAATACTGTAACGAAAATAGTTGAACAATATGTGCTGTATCACCTAGACCGCAGATAAGTACAAATTGTGCAATCTTGTTTGTTCAAAAAGTGAGGTTATAAGACTCAGACTAAGAAGCAATTTATCAATAAAATGGATTCTGCACCTGCTCAAGAAGTTACCGAGTTGTTAAGACAATGGGAAGAGCAGAACTTAACTCCGAACTACGATCCCATACCAACTTTAACGAGAATAGCTGAAATCATAGAGTCTGAAACAGAAAACTTTATGAAGAAAGATCCCGATCCCTTTGATGAAAGACATCCTTCCCGTACTGACCCTGAGTGCGCCCTCGGGCACGCTCTTAAAGTTATGTTTAAGAAAGATAATTTTATGACAAAGTTAGTGAATGACTACGTACGGGACACATACTATTCCCGTCAGAACATCACAGGTCGTGATGTTCACAAACTGAACGTAGCTGCCTGTCGCCTCACGCTCGGTCTCATGCCCGGCCTTGAAATGTCTGTCGTCTTTCAAGTAAGTATGTAAGTAGTTTTGTAAGTTAGACACCATAGCTTATGCAAAAACATTAGTCCAGTACTTTGATAAAATGAAGTCCTGTCTGTATTTTAAAAGTTAGGTGTTTTTATTTTCAGGAGAATGAAGCTCTTATTCATCGCCTTGTGAATTGGGCAAGCAACTCTCCAGAACCTCTCCAATGCTATGCAACAGGTTTGCTGGCCGCTGCAATGGAAGTGCAAGACATTGCAACTAACTTTAGGGATCTTAATGCCATGTTAGTACCTCTTATGCTACGGAGGCTACATTCCCTTAGAGCTAAAAATCAAGAAGACAAAAATTCATGGCAGCAAATTACTCCCCCAAACCAAACAAGACACTTTGCTCGGTTTGATAAGCGCAGTGACCACCGAAGCAATGGGCCCATTGCGGACAAAAGAGATCAGGAGAAGGATGAGGGAGGGGGAAGTGGTGATAGGGCTGTTGAAGATAATGTTAAAGACAATGTTAAAGACCCAGAAACACCTGTTAAGACATATAACTCCCGTGCAGTGTCTCCACCATCATGGGGCATGATGTCGCCTCCCCCTTGCCCTCCATCCCGCGAACCTCCTCCCCCTGTTCATGAGAACTCTTCCAATTCTAGTTGGGCAGAGATGGAAACATATGTCATTGGAAACATTCAAATACATCCACCAACAGATGCAACAAGACAAATGCTTATTCTCCGGTACCTTACTCCTATGGGAGAATATCAAGAGTTTCTATCACATGTGTTTGAGCAAAATGCCCTAGGACTGATATTGGGTTACCTGAATGTGCGGGAATCGCGAGACTCGCGTCTTGCATTTGAAGCATTAAAATACCTAGCTGCTTTGTTATGCCACAAGAAGTTCAGCATAGACTTTATCAATATGGGTGGTTTGCAGAAGTTCTTGGAAGTCCCCCGCCCTTCAGTAGCAGCAACAGGGGTGTCGATATGCCTATACTACCTGGCATACTGTGAAGATGCAATGGAACGTGTATGCCTTCTCCCCAGGCGAACTTTAGCCGACTTAGTTAAATATGCATTGTGGCTACTTGAGTGTTCTCATGACTCAGGTAGATGTCATGCCACCATGTTTTTTGGCTTGTCTTTCCAGTTCCGGGTAATACTCGAAGAATTCGATAACCAGGATGGGCTTCGCAAACTATACAATGTCATATCAACCTTACCAATCCTTGGTTCCGATGAAGAAGAATCGGCAGTATCAGAAGACGAGACTTGCGCCGCGCGTCAAATCGTCAGACACGTCTGCGTCGCGCTGAGAAGGTACCTAGAAGCACACCTACGCATCCGTGCAGCGCAAGCAGCAAGGCAACAAGGAGATAGTGTACCAGAACCGCCGCCTTACAAGGCCACAAAGTCATCGCCAGAAGAAATCCAAGAACAGATTGAGCTTGTTCAAAGTGTAGCATGGTCTCGCTGGGTGCCGATAGATGAACTTGTGGAGCTTGGAGGCATATACCTGCTGCTTCAGGTGGTTGGCTACGCCTACGACTGGAATTTTAATGGTAGGTCAGAAACCGTTCGCTCAGCTTTAGATGTAATATCTGTATGCTGTGTATCACCCCGAGTACAGCTATTACTCACTGAAAGAGTCGAACTGCGGGATACTGACCGTACGACGGGCGTCAATATTGTGCTGGGGGCCGCTGATGCCGAAATAGTGCCCGAACCAGATGTTCAGAAAGCGGCGCTTAGCGTTCTCGTCAACTGCGTTTGTGCGCCGCAACATAGAGCAGGATCGTCGACAACACGCTTTTCCTTGACAGGATCCACCAAAAAGAAAACGGCTCTTAAGTCTTACGAAGACGTTATTCAAAAGGTCTGGGAGAGTGTTAGAACTAACAATGGAATTATGGTACTATTGTCATTAATGATGGTGAAGTCCCCAATTACAGATGCGGACCGATTGCGAGGATTAGCGTGTCGAGCGCTTGCTGGCCTAGCTCGTTGCCCTACAGTACGGCAAATCATTTCAAAGCTGCCACTCTTCACTACCGGCCAGATACAATCCTTGATGCGTGACCCCATTCTGCAGGAGAAACGGCAAGAGCATGTAATGTTCCAAAAATATGCATTAGAGCTACTCGAACGCGTGTCAGGGAAGAGTAAACATAATGGAGCGGAATTAGAAACTTCACTAATTAATATACATAGAGCCAATGTGGTGGCCCAAACGCGCATAAATTACAACGAACGTCAACTTTTACAACTCGTAGCGGCGCATTTACAGGCTCGTGGCCTCACTGATTCGGCGAGCACGTTGCAACGCGAGGCGAACTTGCCGCCCCCAGCCGCTGCGCCGCCCCCACCGCCTCCTCCACCAGTCTACACGCCGTCTACACCTATGCGTTCACGTCTATCAGTGTCTCGTACAAGCAGCACTGGTTCACTTCATCGGGAGAGTATCGAGAATAACTTCAATTCTAGCATGAATGTAGACGAGAGCCCTTTGCCTCCTATAATCAAACTCCGCAAAGTGCAGACCCCAGGAGGCACATTACAGCCAACAGCGGTAGAAGGCAAACGTTCATTACAAAAACAAATCTCGAGTGTGGCAGATGCGACTGGCCACACGCCACCTCGCGTCACATTGCACTCTATCGTCACTGAGTACTTATACAATCAACATGCGCTGTGCAAGAACCCTGTCGTCACTTGTCCGCAATTCAATCTCTTTGAACCTCACAAGTGCCCAGATCCACGCAGCAACTCCTCTATTATTGGTTCAACTCGCGAGGCATTAAACGTATGTGCGCGTGTGGCACGTCGTGAAATAGGCATGGGTCCGCACTCCCGTCGCGCTGACTCCCGTTTAGTTCACTCTTATTTTGCACCTGCACGAACGCTTCGCTTGCAAGATGACGATGCTTACTTTACGCATACGATATTTCACCCAACTCAACATCAGCTGTTGGCGGCCACGTCAGCGGGCGACATCCGAATATTTAACCTATTTAGTGGTGCCGAGGAACATTCTTATCAAGTGCACGAGTCATACATATACCATATGGAAGCAAGCAGAGATGGACTGCTTCTGTTAGCATCAGCAACCACTTCTTGGCGTCCTCTATCTGCACTTTGGAGTATGAAAGAGTTCGAACAACTTTTCCAACTAGACAATGAAGAATACGTAGAGTTTTCTAAGTTAAGTGATGAACGGATTATCGGGACAAAAGGCGAGACAGCTACGATCTTCGATACACGAACTGGAAGATCGCTTCTGACACTTAACCCGGCATTGTCGAATCAATATGCAAAAAATAGAGCCACATTCAATCCTACAGATGAATTAGTACTATCAGATGGGGTATTATGGGACGTGAACTCAGGGAAAGAAATTCACAAGTTCGATAAATTAAACCAAACTCATAGCGGCGTGTTCCACCCTAATGGATTAGAAGTTATATCCAATACAGAGGTGTGGGATCTACGCACCTTTCATTTATTGCGCACTGTGCCTACGCTAGATAAGTCAGAAGTAACGTTTAACCCGTGGTGTACAGCGATGTACGCGGTCTGTTCAGACCAGGATTCTGAAGAGCGAAGTCAATTTGACACTAGTTTCAAGACTCTTGATCCTTATGACTATTCAAGTATTGCCACAATTGATGTAAAGCGTAACATCTACTCGCTGTCTGTGTCTGGTCGTGGTACGCAACTGTCGCTAGTGGAGAACTTGGGTGAATTCGATCACGTGCAAGAGTCTTGTGTCAAGATATATGACGTTGGCCGCCGCCGCGATAACGATGACGACGGTGAGGAAGAAGAAGAGGAAGAGATGGCTGATGGATCAGAGAATGATGATGGATCTGACTCAGGCTCAGGAGACGACGATGATTTGGCATCGAACTTGCTCCGTAATGCTGTAATGGGCTTAGCGGAAGGAAGCTCGGGAGAATCTTCGCAGGGCGATGACCCTCCGCCCGCGCGAGCTCTTCGGCGGCGCAGACGCAGGAGACGGCAAAGAAGCAGCGACAGTGACGGAGATGTGGAGTTAGGTGATATAATTGAATTTGACCTCTAGAACACTTGATATACTACAGAACATTTTAAAAATACGAATTATCTTGTAAATAATAAAATGAACAGTACTTGAAAGATATTTCATGTTCTTTGTGTGTTCAGGTCGAAATGTTGACTTTAAACCATTTATTTTAAATCAGATGTTTTGTTCATACCGGTAATACATTAGAAATTAGCATGCCTGACATTTAATTCACACTACTATTTTAATGTTGTGCTCGTGCGTGATTTTGTTATGTTAGCCACGTTCATTAATTCTTTTTCATTGAGGCATGATCCTTATACAATTTTTCTTGTGACGCAAGCGTAACATTATTCGATAATGAAAAAAAAAACTACGAGAATAAAAATGTTAAACCACTTTACAAAAGTAGGTTACCTATTATAATAATAAAGAAGCTGTTATTTTTGTGTTATAATCTAGTTATAAATAATAATTGACTTTCATTGAATACCTACTGTTAACATAAAAAATGTATGTATTATATAAGAATTGAATTATTTGTGCAAATAAAATACAAAATAAAATTAATAACGAGTTTTATTTTCGCCTTATTTTTTTAGGATCAACATAAAGGCAAAACCTTTATGTTTATTGATTATTGATTATCCTGTTGTAGGTACTTTCAAGAACTGCTTAAGCTGGACATGCGTATCCATTCCATTCTATCACAAGAACTGCAAAGTTTAAAGTGTTCAACTTGGCCTGTTCTTTTCAGATTATTTTTTGCATAGGACAAAATGTAAAGCGAGGTTCAGCCCATACCCTTCAGGTAATAATTACCCTTCAGGTAACAACGCCCGCACCCGCCGGCGGGGGCGCGGCCAGAACCAAAATCAAAATTTATAATCAGAGACGGAGCCCCTCAGGCGTCGTCTCCTTCACGATGTTTTTCAATATCAACGCGCTAGGCCGTGGTCCGAGGCTCCCTTGAGCCGCCCCTAGACGCGTTGGTATATGACTTTTTTTTGGGGTAGAGTATTCCGCTCCCCCGCAAGTCCGGTGAAGCTTGATCCGTCGTACCTTTTCGACTCAAGCATAGGTCAATTCAAAAAAAAAAAAAAGAGGTCAGCACGTTCAGCCATTAAAATTGTTCACCACGAAAAGCTATTATACAAATCAAGAGGAGTACTTGGAAACGACAGACGACTGAACTGTCGCTTGTCGACTCTAGCTCGCCCGACGAAGTTATTTATTATTATAATACATACTCACCACACCCTGTAGTTGCATCTCACTTAAATCCTTTATTCTAGTTCGATGTATTGTAAAAAAGAGGGATCAGGGGCTCTACTCATGGTATCAATATCGATCCCGATTTCAACCCAATGCAAAACCAAAGTCAATTTTAGATCGCTACTCTTGAAAATCTGCCCGCCAAGAGTTGTTCAGTCAATATCCGCCCAATGTGAAACCAAGGTGGCGTTCGAGCGAGAGTACGAAACACCTGATCTCAATGTCGACGGATCGGAATCGCCGTCAAGTAGCTTGGTATGAGTGAGTAGGTACCTATCTTAATTGTCGTGATATTTCTATCAAATCAAATCAAATATTTTTATTTGTGAATTTGGGGTACATGCATTCTAAACATGTTGATTGCGCATTGCGCAATGTCAATCTGCACCATAGAGGTATAATTTTTTTTGCTTATCTGAATTCATAATAATATAAATAATTTAAATGTTACTAAATTGTCTGTTTATTTCTTGACTTAGACCTTTTACGAAGTTAGAACTAATAGTACTAGGTACTTATAATTTGCTAAACAACCTCCGTAGCCGTGGTAGAAAAATGCTCGCCTCACATGGTGCCTCACGCTACGGTAGTTCCAGGTACGAATCCCGGTAGGGCACACGTAGAACAAATTAGTACTTACCACTTTGTGCCTCTTGGTGTTTTATTGTCCAAAAATAAAGATGATTCCGTGCTTCGGAAGACATGTAAAGCCGTTAATACTGGCTATATTATTTAAGGATGTAGCCGTTATACGAGCCATTTCAGATGGCAGCTCAATAATTTACAACTAGCTTTTGTGAAGTAGGCTAACCCACAGGGTAAAAAATACGTTTCTATGACAACAGATAACACAACAAACTTCCTAAAATCATACATGATTAACGAAACGTTAACCATGGCGTTAACTAGTATGAAGTCGCGATGAGCCATCGCTGCAGTGTTTTCTATAATTCTTGCTTGAAAGTTCCGGTGGACCCGATTAGCAAGATGCCGAAGACTGCATATGAACGAAAAGGAAGGCCTCTTCATGAGCAATGTTCTATTGATTCCGTTTCTACGACCGGTTCTGTATCTACGGCCGATGTTGACGCTGTGAAATTCAAAGATTTCTATCGCAGTATACCGGACTACAGTGAAATTAACCACTTACCAGCAGAGCAGTTTTACTCCACCTTAAAATCGTTGCGAGAGAAAAAGAAAGTAATGTTAGGTGTAGCTGTTGAACACATTGACGATTGCAATCGTCACAAAATTACAGTAGAAAGTAGCTGTAATAAAGATGGTTGTGCCTCTGCTAGAAGAGACTCAAAAACAAGACTAAACTACTCGTTGAGAAGAAAGTATTCTACGGAGAAAAAGGGCCTCAACAAAGAGAAGAAAAAGCAAGAAAGTAGTGATCTTAACCTTTTATCAAAAAAGGATAATGATGTACATTTGAAAAGGCTATCGCATAAAACAGCAGTGAACCCTGAAAGAATCGCTGACGACGAATTAAAACTAAGTCTAGCTACGAATGGCGTTAAAGAAAATATCGCTCCCAGCAATCGACCTAAACGACATCCATCGGCGTGCTCTATATCGTGGAATGATACTAAAACGGAAAGCAAAACAGAAGTGGATAAGAAGTTCGACCAATACTTCGACGGACGAAGATATACAAGTCCCAATAGAGTCGATATAGGTGACGACTTCAAAACTCAAAGTATGCCATCAAGTCCTCTACGAGTGAAGAGAACAATATCTCCAATGCGAAGGCGGAAAAGTATTACAGTGCCCAAACCATTTAAAATGACTGAAAGGTATTTTTTTATATCCACTTATATAAATAAAAAGGAAACACTGGAATGTATGTACGCGCATAACTTTAGAACGGCTGTACTGCACCGAATAGATAAATCTTATTTTGTTGTGTTTGCTAATATCAGGACAAGGTTTATGATTTTTTTGCAGCGGTAAGTAATCCCTCGGGAAAAAAGGATTACGCGGGCGTAACCGCAGTCGGTCAGCTAGTTTTCTAATAAAAGAATAACAACCCGTGTCTTTTTATAAGTCGAGTTTTAGGCCAATAGCGCAGGAAATTACTTTACTCCGTTGACTCAGCGATCCAAAATGAACCTGGGCTTCTCCAATGAACAAGAACACGCCACTTGTCCCGATCTTGTGCAATAGTTTACCAATAGTGAAAAGTAATTATTATATTTTTTTTTTTTTTTTTTTTTTTATTTATAATAATTCACAAACAATTATTAAATTGTGTTTGAATCATACAATATTTTGTACCTAAATAACTATAAAACTTAAACTATTTCTACAACATACTTAATATTATATTTTCTTAAAGGGATAAACAGTTAAAATTCATCTACACTATATAAACACTTTTTCAAAAGAAGTGCTTTAAGTTTGTATTTAAAGGTATGAATATTAGCAATAATTTTGAGTTCCGTAGGCATCTTGTTGAAAAGCTTAACTGCTTGGAAATGAGGACAATGTTGGACGGTTGTGAAATTAGGAACTATTATATTTTTCATGTCTTTCCGTCTAGTATTTTTCCTAAGTGCCTGTTCTTCGTCATTTTCAAAAATATGTCTACGTTTCATTAGTCCTGTCAAAAGCACTAAAATATACAATCCCGGTAATGTTAAGATACCTAGCGACTTAAAATGTTCTTTGCAAGATTCCCATGGCGGTGCTCTTACCATGGTACGTATAGCTCTTTTTTGAACAACGAATGCTCGGTGCATATTATATTTATAACTATTACCCCAAAGGGCAATGCTGTACCTAAACTTTGATTCAATCAAAGAGTGATACACTATTTTCAGCTGTTGCAGTGATAGAACATCACGTAGACTTCGAAGTGCAAAACATGCGGAGCTAACAGATTTTTCTATTGACGAAACTTCTGGTTTCCAGTTCATCAGATTATCTAGATGTACACCCAAGAACTTGACTTTGTCACAAGTATAAATTTTTTCTTTACTTAAGGAAATAGCTAGATCATCCTTTCTTTTAGTGGTAGACTTGAAAAGGACTGCATTCGTTTTACCCGAATTTAAATTCAGACTGTTAGCCCTAAACCAATGTTCAAATTTAATAAGTATTTCGTTCACGTCATGGGATAACTGATCTATGCTCTTCGCGGTTATTATGGCATTAGTATCATCTGCAAAGTTCACAATTTGTAAATTGGTATCAGTATTATTGTTGTACATATAAGAAATCAAGTCATTTATGAAAATTATGAAGAATATAGGACCCAAAACAGACCCCTGTGGTACTCCTGTTGTAACTTTAACGTACTTAGAAGTATGTACTACCTCACGTCCTACTTCATTTACCTTCCGCAGTTCTACAAATTGTCTACGATTATCTAAATATGATTTCATTATCTGCAATGCAGTGTTTCTAATGCCATAGTATTCTAGCTTTGTTAATAATAGATTATGATTGACAGTGTCAAAAGCAGCACTTAAATCTAGAAATATACCAGCAACTTTTTCCTTTTGATTAAGTGCTCCTATTACATCACTCATAAGAGTGTCAATAGCATCTGTGGTTCCAACACCATTCTGAAAACCAAACTGTCTTGTATGAAGTACTTTGTTGAGATGTAAATGTGAAACTATTCGATTTTTAAGGATTTTTTCAAATATTTTTGAAAGTGTCGGTAAAAGTGAAATGGGCCTATAGTTATTTGGGTCTGTTGTTTCTCCTTTTTTGAAAATAGGTATTATTTTAGCTAATTTAAATTGCTCAGGATAGATACCCTGCTGCAGACATAAATTAAACAAGTAAGCAAGAGGTTCAGCTAAAAGATCAATATTTTCTTTAATAACTGTGATAGGAATATCATCATGTCCAGATGATTTTTTAGCCTTCATCCCTGCAACAATTTTCCTAATTTCATTAGCGTCAGTCAGTCTACAATCCATGGGCTTGTCGACACGTTTAGCACTCTTGTGAAGTATGCCAATAGAAGTGTTATTTGAGAACGACTGTGTGTTATTGCTACCCCGATCAAAATTTTCGCTAAAAATGTCAGCAATTTCGATTAAGCTATGAGTAACTTTGTCATTTATTTTCAAACTTAAGTTATTATTCTTATCGCCTATTTGTTTTTTAGTAAGCCTATTAACTACCTGCCATATGCCTTTTGATGAGTTATTAACTTGTTCTATTTCTGATTGTATTGTTAACGACCTTGCACATCTCAACACTTTTTTGTAAATTTTTATATACGCTTTTTTGTATTCAAATATAGATGGATGTGTGTGTTCTTTATTTACAGTACATAACACTCGTTTAAACTTGCTAGACACTTTAATCCCTTTTGTGATCCAATTAATTTTATTAGTTTTACTTAAATTTATCTTTTTCTTAATCTTTTTAAAACTTTGGTCAAAGATTTCACTAAATGTGTTTAAAAATGAATGTACGCCTAACGTGAACCAGTCTATTTCTAAAGTTTTGCGACGAAAACTATCATTATTTTTCTTGCTAAAAGATCGTCTTTCAGTAAACATTACTGGCTCAATCCATTTTTTAACGTACTCTTTCCCAGACAGAACATTTGTTAATATAGCAGCATGACCATCAGAGTGTCCATTGTGGTCTATGTCAATATTTCCTATATACTCATCCGACAGATTAGTGACAACGTTATCAATACAGGACTTTATGTTATTACGCACAAAGGTTACCGAATTAACAAGATGCCTAAAGTTATAGCTTTATAATTTACTTGATTAATAAATAGGTATCTAATCAAGAACTAAAAAAGAAAAGATACCTAAATAAACACTAAAGTTCAATGAACGTAGAAGAGAGTGGCATAACCAGTCGTTCGTGCCGTCGCGTCACTGTTTAATACCTACAAGGAAAACGGTGCAAGGGTAATTTATATAATCTGTCTTGGAGCAGTATAAGTTTTGGGAAACCACATATTAGACTTACAATGAAGGAAAACATTGTGAGAAAACCTGCACAAACCCGCGAAGAAATTTTAAGATGGTGTCGATTGAGGTCCATTCACACTGATTTAGGCTCGAACTCCTCGATGGAGACAAATAAGAGCTGTTAATGTCTAGGCAGGTAATAATTTGTTTACTCCAACTTCAGGGACGAAGAGGACCGCATAGTTCACGAGCTGCGCAGTCTCCGGAAATCGTTCTCAGACGATATGCTGCACCAGAAACAGGAGCGACAGTTCCGGGCCAACCCGGTACCCATCGAGTCCCGGATTCCGCTCTACGAGAAGATCCTGGAGGATCAGGCCATGAGGTTTCCTTGCACAACGCACACTGTAGGCTTCTTTTCTTTTTTTTCGTATTTTTGTTTATAAGTCTCTGTTTATAGCCTTATATTTCTATATAGCTACTTACAGCACAGCAGGCAGAAACCGTAAGCTAAATTTTACTTAGATCGGACTTGAAATTGCCCCATGCTTGAGTTGAGTTATTTGACTTAATTTACTTTAAATAGACTTATAAACGGACAAGCGTTTAATTTATTAGTTAATTAATTCGGTTAATCCCGCACTACTCTATTATTTACCATTCTCCTGGTAATGGGTTGCCTGGAAGAGATTGCTACATTGGCAATAATTCCGCCTGTTGAAACCTTATGTTTTCTTTGTATGTGTTATCTTCTGTCTGTGTTTCTTGGTGTCAATAAAGAATATGTGTATTTGTATAGAGGAAAAAATAATAATATCTAAATTGAAGTTAATAAAAAAAAAACTGTTGATCTTGGACAGGATTCGAACCCGCGTTTCCTCGCGCAATATGTGCGAGTCACGCGGGGCCACCCACACCACCACCACCGGCGCGGCGTGGCGGCGCGTTTTATACTGAAAGCATATTATAAAAAAAATGTTTTTAGTTTAGTCATTTTCTAAGCAAAATCATTCCATTTAGGTGATTGAGTTTTATTGTGAGATTAATTAACATTTTTAGGATTTTGTAGGTTAATTACTTGAGGCCCTGCTAACCCCGTTATAGATTTATACTTACGTTTCTTTCAATACTGTGATTCATAGGTTTTTGTAATCTCATTTTACGTTACGTATTTGGATTATGTACAAGGTCAGGCCTACAGAAATCAGGTAACTTGGTTACGGTAATTTGCATTGTTACAAGTCATGCTTTAGATTCGTAAAACTTGTGGTTATAATTTTTCCATGTATATTATAATTAAAAAATATATAAAGCGCCTAGTCTACGTACTTTAATAGTCAACCACAATTCCGACGGAAGAGACTGACGATGATTTTATACTATTCAGGAATATACAGCTACAAATAAGTAAATAATAAAAATGTGGGGATATCTTACACACGGTCTTCTAACCCCAAACTAGGAAGAGCCTGTACTATACCTACATACAGGGTGCGATGTTATTATTGCCATATATTTTCAGGGTTCGTAGTAAAAGTCCTCAGCTCGACGTAACAATCGTTCTAGCTTATATGAGTAGGTCATTAAACCAATCAAACTCAGTCCGAAACTGCTAAAATATTATGCGTTGTTTGTATACCCAATTAATAACCTAGTTGCACGTATTTGTACCACAAAATATATAATACTGAACCCACTGCACATAACAGTAGGAGTTATTAGAAATTATTTATTTATTATTTTAAAACAATACAATTTTATCAAATTTGTAGGAGTAGGAGTCGAGTCGCTATATTTAGCTAAACTTAGTTCTTTCGCATTACATAATATGTATGTATCATACGACATGCATATTGCATGCATAAAAATATGATAACAAGAATATACTTTTGAATTTAGTTACGTTTTCGTTTTTACTTTATTTTATTTTTATATTCCTTTAGAATGGTTATTTTAAAGCACATTAAAACCGCTATTAGAAAATACACTTCAGAATAGTTGGCCTGCAACTACCAGACGAAACAGAAAAAGTTATTTACCTATGTAGGTTTCACCTTAAAATAACCACTAACACTGCAAGTGGTTCCGGTTTGGTTAGGACCGCAGGAGCGCTAGGAATTTTCAGACGACACGTTCGATTATCCGAAACGATAATAATTTAATTATACGCTTCGAAACATATGTCAAGATATGGGATCCATTTCTATATTATCTACGGAAACATCCGTTAGCCAAGCTAGACGATTACAGTTTCATATTATAATATAAATAAATAAATATGTATGAGGACAACCTGTGGAACAACTCACATACGGCCTTCTAAGCACAAACTAAGCGGAGCCTGTACTATGGATGTCAAACAACTGATATACATATACCTACATAACATAATATAAATAAGTATTACAACATCCTGACACTAGGCATACAGACACAGCCGTTTTCGAAGCCACGCAAGACGAAAAAACTAAGACGTTACGTCCACCTAACGTCCTTAGACACATCCCTTCAGGTAACAACGCCCGCACCCGCCGGCGGGGGCGTGGCCAGAACCAAAATCAAAATTGAAAATCAGAGACGGAGCCCCTCAGGCGTCGTCTCCTTCACGATGTTTTTCAATATCAACGCGCTAGGCCGTGGTCCGAGGCTCCCTTGAGCCGCCCCTAGACGCGTTGGTATATGACTTTTTTGGGGTAGAGTCTTCCACTCCCCCGCAAGTCCGGTGAAGCTTGATTGGTCGTACCTTTTCAACACAAGCATAGGTCAATTAAAAAAAAAAGTCCTTAGACACATTCGGTGGAAGGAATCCATTTCTTTTTTTGTACAGGAGAGCTATTACCAAGATAAACAGTGAGGCTGAACTCCGAGCCCAGATGAAGCCTTTCAGTTTCACGAGGAGGGAGGAGAAGGGGGCGGGGGGTGTGTGCGATCGCGCAATGCAGGCTCTGCCTAAACCCAAGAAGAAGAAGAGGTTCAAGGCCAGGCCGTTCCCGAAAAATCTGTTCTCTAATTACTTTTATGAAAAGATGAAGGAAGACGAGTTCTTTAGGTAAGTATCGACTATTACCAAGAATTTCACACAGCTGAATAATTGATTGAATGTATTAATACAAAGGAGTAAGCATGTATCTTCATAAAATATAAATAAATGGATGAAAAATACTGTTAAAAAAATTACAATGATAAAATAAAATAAATTATGTACGTACAATTTGCGAGGACTATAAATTAATTAATTAATTTATTTTATTTATTTTATCTTTGGAAGACTTACAGCTAAAATCAATTATATCAAAATCGAACAGTGATGTAATAAAACTATGTATTTATTTCGATTTGTACGTTCGGGTGTGATTTTTAACGAAAACAAACTTATTTGATAAGACAGACAACATCCCAACCCATCACTGAAAGGTGCACTTGCATGCAGATACAATATTATACACCTGGTAAAAAAACCGCTTTATTTATAAATAGAAACATGAACCGACGCATCCGAGCAGAAGAGATGCTAAAGAGTGCGAACCTGCCAGGAACAATGGCCGCTCGAGACCGCAGTCGCCTATCAACCCCCGGGGCCCACAGCGACCTTCCCATAGACCCTTCCCCCGCCGCGGGCTCTTGCACGTCATCAGACAGGCAGAGGTGCCCAAGCCCCACCAAGGGAAGGAAAGGCAAAACTAATAAGGAGGAGTTCATTACGACAAGCCCTCAGCCATTTAAATTTAACACGGCTGATAGAGCTGCTAAGAAAGTAAGTATTTATATACTGTAGTGATCTTATGTCTAACTAAGCTAACTAATAAGATCAAAACCGTGGAAACCCAAGTTGATAGAGATGTATTTTTTATTTATTTTAATAACTGTAAGCAATAAACAAACTTACAAGAGAGCGCACCGAGCAATAACCTTAAACTAATATTATAAAGAGGACAGATTTGATTGTTTGTTTGTTTGCATTGAATAGGCTCCAAAACTACTGAATAGTTTCCAAGAATTCCTCGAGTAACATAGTCTATATTCTATTTTATTAACTATTAGGGGATCCTTACTAAAACTCTAATAATGTAACCCAAAGTTTAATAAATATATTTAAAATATTCCTAATAATTGAATAAACTCGAAAACTACTGAACCGAGTTTGATAAAACTTGGTACGAAGATAGAATAGACCTTGGGAAAAAACATAGGCTACTTTCTACCGCGGGAAAATTCCTCATTCCCACGATAAATCCTGTTAACACGCGCTGAGTCGCGGCGGAAACCTAGTGTTCATATAAAAGACATCAACGCGAGCAGGATTTTCTAATAATCATTTTTTTTAATACAAGCTATTATGAAGCAGTTATGTAATAATATTATCTAAAAATATATATTATTGTATTTTAATGTCTTTTAGATGCTGGATATTACTCGTAAGATTTACCAGGAAAGCAGAAGTTCTGACAGCAAACTAGCTACTCCGAACGAAGGTCCGCGCGCTTACTCCGCCCTGGAGTTGCGAGCTAACGCTACTGGGAGGTCCAACTTGGCAGCACTGTTGAGAGCCGAGGCTGTGCGAAGGAGGTTCGAAATGGAGCAAGCCAGGCGGCTGGCAGAACAGCAAAGAAAGGCAGAGTTACGGACGCGAGATCGGCTACTGAGATCGAAACCTTCGTGGCACATGGTTAAAAATAAGTTAGTAAATTTTTCAAACCTGTCGCTCTATGCAGCAACATTCATCTATGAAACAAAAATAAAACTTGCCTGCAAAGCGTGGCAGTCAATAGTGGACTATTATAGAGTATGTAGTAGTAAAATTATGACTTATCTCGACTTGGCATCATATATAAGTATATATTTTTGATAACCGTTTTTTTCCACAGCTATGCAGAAGATATAGCTTTGAGACTACAAACTCGGCGAGACGAGGAGAGAATGAGACGGGAAGAATTTCTTCACGAAATGGAACTTATGTACGGAAGAGTGCAACAACAACCGATGCTATTCGAGAGATACTACGCTCCAAGATCTCACTCAGACCCCGTTGATACCATTAAACTATCACCTAGAAAGTCTAAGAAGCGTTACTCAAAGAAATCTTATAACAATAGCCCATTACGATCTAGGAAAGTATCTATAAATGACACGCCCGAAGCATTCCATGAAGACGTTCATGAGTACTTGAATAGAATTGAAAATGATGATATTTCAGATTCTGAAGTAGTAATTGATAGTGAGCGATAAAATATTATTCGCCACATAAAGTTACCTAATTAATTAGTTAAGATATTAATCAAATTAGTTAGTGTTGTTGTTAGAATCGTAAAATTAAATTGTTTGATCATGATACGTATACCAATTTATTATTTTAATAATCCGTTAAAACTATTATAAATACTTAGGTAAATAAATATGTAATACATTAAAGTCTCGTGAGATCAAACAAGAAGGTTATCCAGGATCCACTTGAGGAAGTAACTAACGGAAGAGTATACTCCAGGTTTCTGTATGCCGCAGATGGTAGGCCCGAAAGATACCACTCCTACCAGATAGCTTTTTGGGCCTTCTGGCGTATCGAACACCTGTAAATCAGAACAGCTGTTGAGTCCTCTTATACCCGCCGCAAATTGTGAAGAAACTTTTCGGAGGTGGATAAGGGTTTGAAGAAATGAAGACGCTAGTAGTTAGGAATGGTAGGTACAAGGTAGGTATCCATTTTAAAAGAAAATCAAAAATATCATCCGGTCCACCGTCAAGACATACACTGAGTGAAATTAGAGAGAAAACACAACAAAAAAAAACTTATTTCTAATGTAGAATATTCAAATGTTTGCAAATTATGTCGCTGCTAAACCGATAACTGTTAGAAAAAGAGTGAAAATATCGAGTCAGTCATTAAATGCTAGAGCCTTACCTTCATCAGGGGCCCCCCAGAATCCCCACCGCAAGCATCCTTGTTACGTACTGCCCCCGCGCATATTTCGGCACTGGTCACCTTAAAGCCGCGCCCGATAGACTCGCACACAGATGGTTCGACAATCGGTAACTGATAAAAAAAATAAAACATAATTTGCAGATCTGTTATTATAAATCTAGTGCACAGTTCAATTCAAATAATACTTTTAATTTTGAGTGAGTTCGAACTGTAAGATCAGTACAAGTTGATGAATGACACAATCTGTCCGGTATGCTTTGCTTACGCAGTTCCGTCTTTAACGTTTAGGATTAAAAGTTTAGTAACTTCCCATCTCGTCTGTCTTCAGTTTTTTGAAATTACGCACAAATAATTTCAGAGGAAATCGGCGCTAACAGACGAACGGTCAGACACACGAGTTATCTTACAATAAGTATAACGGTTTTTTGTTTTTCAGGTACGGACCCTAAAATTAACATGAAAACAATGTAAATAAAACTACTTAGATTTTTGGCGATGACGGCATTATAAGCAAAGTTAGCTAGTAACTATTTGTAAATCTTATTCAGTTGTAAATGTTGTTTGTTTTGTAATTTTGTAGTAAATAAATCACAGAACATAACAAAACGTCACAGATGTAGATATATAGCTAAACAAAACATAGCAAAACGTCACAGATGTAGCTATAATAGTGTACGTACCTACTAGGTACCTAGGCCATGGATGTAAAGCTAAGATTCCTATTTAACATACCATAACATATTGTAGAACTTCAGCGCGTTGTTCCGTAGACATGTTCATCTTTCCCCAACCGGCGACAGCGACTTCCTCGCCCAGGCTGAGATCCTCTAACTGCTCTTTGCGAGGCAGGCAGATGGGCATTACGTAGTCTGAAAGATGACATTTCTTACACACGGAGGGGGAAAAGTGAACATAAAATATTATCATGAATGCAGAACTTATGATAAGAACTTGCAGTGCGTTTTTGTTGCATTCGTTGCAACGCGAAATTTTAATTGTTTTAAAGCTTTTGGGACATAATTGTACTCGTGAATATTTATCAACTTTTAGAATCGAACTAACTTTGAAATCACATCTCTACTGTTATTCATATTGTGACTAAAAACGATGATTTTTTGTTAATAGATTGAAAGATAATAAATGAAATATGTATTTACTGTTGAATTCCACTGGTTTGTCTAGCTCAATGACGGCGATGTCGTTGTGAAAAGCGGGCTTGTTGAAGAGGGGGTGATTTCTGATATGCTGTGGCTTGACCTTCCGATCCTGGATGGGAGGGGCACACACTCTCAACCGGCAGTCTGGGTCTGTCCTGGTGTCATACTCGCCGAACCTCACAAATGACCTGTGTCAATGAACATTATCAATATCGGATTTTCAAGAAATAAGTAAGGAAGGAAAAGTAAGACATTTAAAAACTCGCAAGGAAGGAAACCGCAGAGAATGACGAATCAATTAGTATTATAATTTAGTCAGTATCGGATGGTAAGAAAAGGTAACAATAAAATAAGATAAAAATAAGCTTATATTTCTTACAATTTGAATTCGTCAGTAGGGTTGATTTGAATGCAATGGGCAGCTGTGACGACGTGTCGGTCTGAGATTAGGGCTCCGCCACACATCCAGTCAGTTTCGTTTTCATCAGCTGTTGGTGAATAGGTATTTATTATTTAACTAGCTTTCCAGCCAGCGGCTCCGCCCGCACTAACAGTTTATCCCATGGGAATGAGGCATTTTTCCGTGGTAAAAAGTAGCCTATGTGTTAATCCAGGGTGTCAGCTAATTCCATGCCAAATTTTATTAAAATCGCTCAAGCCGTTTAGACGTGAAGAAGTAACAAAAATACACACTCACAACTTTCACCTTTATAATATTATAGTGTGATTTCAGAGACATCTATAAATAACCAATCTGCCCTAAAAGGATGAATGAATGAAATATTCTTGACGTACTCTGACAAGTTTATCATGTTTCACACGATAAGCAAGCAAGTTCTATCAAAAACCTGTGAAAAGCCCCACATATTGAAATTTCCTAAACCACAGAATACGAAATAGTAGTCCAAAAAACTAAACTCTCCACAAAATGAAGTCCTGACGCCCAGTCATGCAAAGCTAGCCAGGCAACAACTTAACTTACTTAGTAGGTGTTGACTGAAAATCAGTGTTGCAAGTAACGTTGACTACGTTGCTCGCAGCGTTAATGCTGAGGCAGCACCTTTTCATGTCACACTGCATGTTACTTTGTCATGTATGCATGCCTTTTACTGTATTTGCCTAACGTCTTTTTGCATTGTATAGCATTAATAGGTAGGTATTTTCAGTTGTATGTATCTTAGTAATGTGCACTGAGATTTGAATAAACTTCTTTCTTTCTTTTCTTTTCTTTCTTTCTTAAAAAGTTTTCAGTTTTTATAAGATTTTCTTGCAGTGAAAAAATCCAATGGATACAATCATTCAGCTGTGGTATAACTAGAACATGTTTTGTTACTTACAAACATATCCAAGTCTTACAATCCAAGGGAACTGTCCAAGGGTTGCGTCCAGGCCTCCGATGATGCGGTCGGCAGCATTCTCCCCGCATTCGTAGTTATCCAACTGTTTCCACGCGGGGTGTTTCTCTACAATTGACCATCTGTTACCTAAATCAAAGCATGAAATTGAATGCGAGATTGATATTACAGTTCCATTCAAAGTAATATCGCATTAAAAAAAAAGAGAAGAAAAAGCGAGTAGAACTGCTGAATTATTATTTTCCAATATTATGGGGGACATGGCTTAAATAACAATATGAGAAGTTTTCCGCAAAGAGAAAAGTACCTAATATTTACAAAATATCATTTACTTTTCAGAATTTACATTAATGAATCAAAAATGCTTTTTCGATTCTAATGTTGATTATTTCAGTTAAATAAAACACTTTGCCCAGCAGCGGACGTCTTTCGGCTGAAATAGGATGGATGATGGTTCGCAAGAGCGATGTGCAGCAAGAGTTTTAATTGCACATTACAGTATACCTATAGGTACCCATATATCAGAAACCTACCAACAAGGCTGAAAACAGGAGAGCATGCCACTTTTTAGACATTTTCAGCCTTTAATAATAATTATAATGGGTCAATACGAAAAAGATAAGGGCTCATTAAGATAAATGTATTCTTAAAGACTCTAACCATTATATTGATAAGTTTTTGAACCGGTTGTTATTAATTTGATTACATTTTAACACTTTTTTACTACACTTTCAATTTTATAATATAGGTACAGAAACCAGCACATGCGGCTGGACACTCGCACTACGAAATTCACTCCTACCGCTACGGAATACGGGTGCTCTCAAGATCAACATGTCCAGCCGCATGTGCTGCCTACTGTACATTAATTGCATTCTCAATCGACCTAATCGAAATTTAAACCAATCGTTGTTGTTGGCTACACATTTCCACCTGAAAAATTCTTGTGTTACCTAATACCTATGTGTTACTATAGCTGTTAACTTGGTATTTTGCAGATATTTAAATAATTGAAATATATTTTTGGACTTACCAACAACACCGTATATATTTAACATAAGGGTGATCCATCGAAACATCTGTTTTTGTTTGAGTGGTCAACAGCAGTGAAAGAGTGATATCGTTATTGAGACGAGGTAAGTTCATGACTGCGCCTGCGTCGTTGTTAGCGCTAGAACTTCAGAAGGCCATTAAGCAGCTGCTAACGCGGCATTCTGGCATGAAGTAATGTGCGTTATAAATGCGATTCGTTCTGAACCAGTTGATCACATTACACAAACATAAAAACACCATATAACATATGCAAGTTTCAATTTTCAGACGATAAGCAAATATAATATATGTTACTGTTAATAACGTGTTATTATGATCTGAACATACTCAAAGCATTTAAGTAACTATGATTCGGTATATTGGCAGCTTGTAATTGCGGTAAGAATTTGGTTGCATTTAGAGATACGTTTTACATAATATATTCTTGAAAAATAAAAATCCGTTACATTCGCAAAGAAAGATGGAACCAGTTGCTGATTCATATCTGGTCGTCTTTGAATACACGCGCCAGTGCGTGCGAGTGACACACCGTATTTTCCGCAGAACAGGTTACATGTATGGTAATTTAATGACTGTCATCTCGCGCGGCCGACCCTGATGTCATTCTGTCCATTCCTTCAAACGAATACGCGAATCTTCGGATATAACGAGAAACCGTATTATATATCATACTGCTAAAAAACAAAAACTCGATTCAAACCAGTCAGCTGTAGATGTGTCGCCCGCGCAGCGAGCGGCATGCTCGAGATCGCCACTTGTTTTGACCCAAGTTATCAGCAGATAACCCGTCTCCGCGTCAATTTGTTTATAATAATGTACAAAGAAAAATAACACGTTTGGGTTTTATAGTGCTTCCAAATTCTTGGTATTGTTTGTGACAGTTAATATAATTAATCATTTGTTACATTGATTAAAGTAACTCGTTAGTGATAAGTGTACACGAGAAATTTATTAAGAGACAGAGATCGCTATATTTATTAAGACAGTAAATATCATGTGTGAGTGGTTAGCAAGCGTGACGTTATTAGCGTTGTTTTTAACAGGAGACTGTTGTAAGTACCTATCTATCTAAATTTTATTAAAAAATCCACAAGCAATCGAATTCTGCATATGATAATATATTCAAAATTCGAAGGGCTTTTATTTATTTAAAGTAAGATATAAAAAACCATACTTCGACCTCGAAAGCAGAGCTGTCCAATAGGTATATTTAGTTACCGACCGGGCTAATATTTTACGCTTTCTTTGACATTAGTTAATGTGAGCATTAGTGTTAAGCACAGAACATTATGTAGGCCAATTCGAGTTTCTTGTTTTTAATCGAGTTTGACCAACCAAGGTGACATATTACACTTCAGAATATGATTTTTAGCTAAATTAACGTGCTAAGTAAATTATTTCATTGGTTCAACTAGTTTTCGTTCTACCGCGCAATTTTTAGCTGATTGGAATACGTAAATTTGTTTATGATTATAACCTACCTAGTAATCTAGTGCATAACTTAGTATAATTAATTTGAGTTAGTAGCAACATAAACAACAACAACAAGCAACATTAGTAGTTTTTTTTGTCTGTACTAAATTCTCGTTCATCTTCTTCTTGTTTGCCAGTTCAGTTTACTTGGGAACGGCCCTCCACGTTCGTACGTGCCAGAACTTTCTGTTCTGAGTTGTCTGTGTGTTCAACTGTACCTGTTTCAGGTTATTGCTAACGGTTGTCCACTGTACTAACATTTAAGCTATAGTTTTCTGTATGATAAAATCCTCTTTAGTATTTTCTGGCGATAGCTGCGAGGCAGAAGAGGGCCGACCGGGCACTTGCAAGCTCCTGTCGAGATGTCAACCGCTGATTTCCGAAATAAGGGGGGCGGGTTCCCCCATGCCTTCTCGCTTGAGGCAAAAACTCCAAGCACTCGCCTGCGGTTTCCAGTCAGATGAATCGCTGGTAAGATAAGGAAATCAAAAGTACAGCAGCACTTCAAATGAAGGCATAAATAAGTTACTAGTGCTTTATTTACAGGTGTGTTGCGCAGAACCATACACAAATTTAAATCCAGACACACCTGTTACGGATAGTGTATTTAACTGGGGAACACCAGAACCTACTCAAAGCGTGCCTAACAGGGGAAATCAGAATTTTGACCCAAGTGGAGGGAATACTAACCCATCTACATCGACGGACAATCCAAATCCCAGCAGCCCTCCAGATATCCGAGGCCATAGAAACCTGGGACTCTTGCCCAATAACTGTGGTGTGTTGGAAGATGACAGGATATGGGGCGGAAATAGAACTAGGTTATATGAAATGCCGTGGATGGTACTCGTTAAATACGATTCCCGTAAGTCTCATATTGTTACAAATATGTAAATAATGGACTGATATGACTTTTAAAAGAATGTTTTTAAAAGTAGTACAATTTTCAGCTAAAGGAGTCAAGCTAAGTTGTGGAGGTACGCTCATCACCGAACGCTACGTTCTGACTGCAGCGCATTGTGTATCGTTCCTTGGCAATCGTCTGAATCTGTCGGGTATAGTCGTCGGCGAATATGACGTCAGAAAAGACCCAGACTGCGAGAGGGTTGACGGAGAAGTCCATTGTGCCCCTAACATTCGAGTAAGTCTAAAATATCAAAAAAGTAATACCTCTGGGCTCTATGGTTTCATCTTCATCAATGAGTCCACGATAATAATGACTTATTTCTCGTATTGCAATGTTTTTCTAAATAATAATTTGAAGTGGTTTTTATTTACAGAATTCTTCAATCGAAGAAGTAATTGCCCATCCTGGTTACAGTCCCCAAAATCTATTTGACGATATTGCTTTGATAAGACTAGGCGAACCAGCTGATTTCAATTTAGGTTTGTTATTTTACGTTTATTAATTTCAAAACCTACATATTTTTGAATAGGAACAAGTACAATTTGTAATTAAAATTTCTAGATAGCATGAAGCCCATTTGTTTGCCATCAACTCCTGAGGTGATGACCGAATCGCTGGTGGGGAGGAGCGGTATAGTAGCAGGGTGGGGCGCTACTGAAGACGGGTTGCAATCTCCAGTCTTGCTCAGCGTGGACCTGCCAATCATTGACAACATAAAATGCCAAGAAGCTTACAATGGGTATGATATTTAAACTACTTTATGACACTTAAAAAGCCATAGTAAGTTATATTCCGTTAAGCCTCGGTCACATTTAGCGTATAGTCGTTGTGAACAAAAATGAACACGGTCTGTATTGAATTCGCACCGAAAAGCCTAGTCACACTGAGCGAGTTCACGCTGAGAAAAGCAATGAAATGTGTGTGATCGAGGTTTAGCAAAACGTTTTCGTAACTCAATCTATTATATATAATAATAAAATGTAGAATTCGAAAATCTGCAAATAGAAAAAGGGCTAAAAACCAAGTGAGGGAGATGTAAGAAGTGATATTATAGAACATAATCAGATTTTATTAAATTTTTTGGTTTCTCTTTTTTTTCTGTTTGTACGAGCTAATCTCCAAAACTGTTGGACCGATTTAAATGAAAATTTATATGGTGGTATGGTACCTATACCACAGAATACCAACTATACCCAGAAGATGGGCTATGTTGGTAAATGGTCTAAAACGTTATTTATCTTATTAGATATTATAATTATATTGTGTGTCTTAATTCGATGGTCTTAATAAATGATAAAAATTCGATAGGAGCCCTCAAATCTACGACCGGCAAATGTGTGCCGGAGGCGTCCAAGATAAGGACTCTTGCGGGGGCGACTCCGGGGGGCCTCTTATGTACCCAGGGCGCATCAGGTCGGGGGCCATTCGCTTCGTCCAGAGGGGCATCGTGTCTTACGGGCCCAAGCGATGCGGCCTCGGCGGGCTACCCGGCGTCTACACCAGAGTCGCCTTCTACATGAAATGGATCTTGGATAATATTCGAAGCTAGAAATCACTTTTTACTGGATATTCTTTGGAGCGATTGTGATTTTATTATTTATTTTATTGGTCTTTAAATATAATGTAATTAAAGGTGCTTTTCTAAACTGGTAATGTTTCCCTGCAATATATGTATAGCTGGAATACAGTAGCTGCCCCGCAGCTGCGCAGGCAAGATTACCAGCGACACCAGCTGCAATTTGTAGTATATTTCCTGGCCAAACATTTCCGGTACCTATTGCCGTAACTTTAGTATTTTATATATTTTTATATATTGTAGTATTGCCTGCCTAGCTTGGAAATGTTGCAGGGCAACGTTTTCATGATTGCGTGGAAATATTTGTCGTGATAGCCCGACTACTACATAATAAACTACTACATAAATTGCAAATAAACATTGCTTGTTTAGAAGCACCCAAAGTCAACTAACTGTGCAGCTAGTCTAATTAATTCCAATATTGATCAAAGTGATGATAATACTTAAATAAATTGACGTAGTTTTAGGAATAAGTATTTTATTTGAATGGTTGCAAGAGTGATTTAATCAGGTTGGCAAAGGATAAGATGTCACAACAATAGATAATAATATGGTTGTCATACTCAGATCTTAAAATATGTGAACTTATAAATATTAAAAATATTAAAATAAATAAAAAAATAGTTTAATAAATATGAAATGTAAGTAATTAATTCATCAATTTCCCATAACTTCATCTCACTCATCATATTATACACATAAATATACCTACAGACAGAGGGATAATACTAAAGATCGTGAAGCGCGGCTTTTTCCCATCTCCACAAATAATACACAAGGAGAAAACTAACGAGGTGAGAGTCGTCTCTGTATAATACCTACGAGGGGATATACATAATATACATATTATTAAAATAGCAGTGGCTATGTTTGTCAGCTGACTGATTTGAAAGACTTTTGCCAATAAACAAAGTTGTTGTTGTTTGTAGACGTAAACAAAATAACGCAGCACGACCCCGTTTAACCCATGAAGCTGCAGAACATATGTTTTCATCTTTAGTTTTCCGACATCGTTATTATTGTTTTTACTTATCTTACAAATTGATTCGGCCAGTTCATGAGCCCCGCCCGGGGACATAAAACCACCAAAAGGTTCTGTAAAATTAATTATTTTTATCTATATCTTCAAAATATTTATATTATATTTTTTGAGGGAGGAGGGTCTAGAATAATGAATTGCGGTTAATTTACTAAGCTTTGTCTACAAAACAGTATTTAAGTTATTTTGGTTACTCTTTGTGTGTTTACATCTCTTTTTATTTACATCTCACAATAACTAAAATTTTTTTAGTAGTTATTTTTCTCTTTGCAACTAACATTGGCAGAAGTCAAAACATACAAATACTGTCTACAATTTATTTAGTAAATAAAGATTAGTCATTTGCTATTAAAAGACATAATAGCCCCAAATGTTTTACGCAGTATAATTCGGTTTCCTCATATCCTCGAGTGCGTGGCAGTCGGAGGGCCACAGGTGGAGTCTAGATGTCTACCTGTGGTTAGCGCGTAACCCTCATCGTCTGTTTCCTCCTCATCATTCAAGGATTCATAAACCAACCGCTTCTGACAAATTGTGGCCCATTTCTCCTCAAAGATGCAAAAATAGCCCCCCGTTTTGTTTAAAATAGTTTGATTGATTTCGTCAAGGGGGTCGGAGTTGGAAGCACCACAAGTGAACTCAATGCCCCGTTGTAGCGTGCCCACTTGTGGACCACAACTGTCGGAAGACGATGATGCCGATGCCACCCGTCCTCACAGAAGGTTCCATAAACCGGCCGCCTTTAACCCACCACCTGATGTTCATAAAGTAAGTATAGAAGCGGTATTTTTAAACTCTTGATGTACGCTGTGGCACAGTGTACCTACAATCACAGAATGATTTCCCCGTCGTCGCCAAGATACTGTACATGGGAAAATGTGCGAAGCACGATTCAAAGTTATTTTAAAGGAAATGTTTCTATTGTTCTGGTTATTTAGTACACCTTATTAAGTAGCCATTCATGGGAAGTGACCAGATTGTACCATAACATTCACCTTTATTATTACCATAATTATAGTATTCTAAAATAGAAAGATAATCCAAGCATTATGGATAACAGGAAATTAAGTTACAATTAGGTAGAAGTGTATACCTAGTTAGAGGAGGAGTATATTTTTGAACACAATTTTTTTTATATCTTTTATTATTATTTATTTATTGTCTATTTCGTGTCCCACTGCTGGGCGAAGGCCTCCCCTCTGTAACGCCATGAGTCGCGGTCAAAAAATCTGGACACCATCTTTTGTTATACGCGTCCAAGTCGTCACGCCAACGTCTACGCGGTCTGCTTCTTCGTCGACCATTATCCGGTATGAAGTCAGTGTCCAGTTTTGCCCATCTCATCAGTTTTTATGCCGACATCAGTTAACCCAGTTTTGGAGCGCAAGGTGGTGTTTTTATGCATATAAAAACATAACATTACCGAACCAGTCCCTCCCAGATAGGAAGCGACGACGCGACGGCTCTAGTTACCTACGTCTCAGCCGACCGAAGTTTATTCTATTTTCTGTTACAGACTTGCTGCGAATTGTTTTGGGAGTTCGTTTTTAGAGGAATCTGGATCAAACTTACATCTTTGCTAGGAACATTGCTGGGCTTTTTCTACAGAATATACAAAAATGATTACTATTTTAGCCTTGCGAAAGCCTTAACCACATTTGGATTTGGCATGAAGCTATTTTACGACATAGTGAGGAAAATGGATGCCGATTGCGACAAACTGAAAGCCTGTGAGATGGCATCTAAAATAATTGTGGATTAATGTCTTACTTTTGCAAAAAAATTACCTACCTAACCAAAACTTGTTTTTGTTACAATAAATGGGTAATATTTGCGGCTTCACCCGCTTTATAGATTTTTCCCGTAGGAATGTGCCTGTGTTAATCCAGCGTACGAACTATCTGTACCTATTCCAAATAGCATCCAAATCTGGTCAATTGCGTGAAAGTGGAACAAACACTCGTACACTCGTACTCGTAAACGTTTGTTAGACAGCTTGGGGATCGCAGTTGTAGGTAACACAAGTTGACACTGAAAGTTGTTACCGGTGAAACTTGATCATCTTCAATCATGTATCGAAAATGCCCAAAATTAATTTTCATGATTGAACGTAGACGTAGTGTAGTCCTTGTGGTAGGTATGGTAGGAAATTCAAAATACAGAATTTGCACTTCTCTAAGATAGCGACGACTTTTGCTTCCCGCTTAGAGCAACGCTTTGTTTTAAGGCTTCCCGCATTCAATCAAGTTCGGTTAAGCAAGATTGCGTAAACGTCGCCGCCGCAGCCGCCTCAAAAATCCCATCACAGATACAGCAGCAGTGGCTTATTAGACACGGAATTATACTAAAACAGAATTGTTTTCAAACTCAAATCGCTAACTAGTTACTTGACCGTCATCGGCCATACGTTTTCAAAGAACTGCGCACACGATACTTCTATGATACGTTATTGACCACGGTGACTAGGCGCGTCTGTGAGAGTGTAATCGAGTTTCAAACCAGTTCTATGATCACAGGTTCGTCCCTATCACAATTTTTCCTCTTCTTGTGGCTCAGAACTTAGATTACTACCGATTCGACTTTACTTCGATTACACTATTAGTGACGTCCATCGGGTCCTATTGCGAACATCTGGCAGGTAGGTGTGACAGGACAGGATTTTTCTCTTGACAATATTTGATCATCAAATAAATGTGTAAAATACCTACTTTATATTTTTTCCTTTCTATTTACGAGGTTCAAGTCCAATCCATCTGGGATATTTTTTGGCCGAATTTACCACAAAACCATACCATACGTACGTAGTACCTATATAAACTTCATGCCCGATTATTTCAATTTTGACATCAATCAAAATAACACATTGACCTATACAAAAAATGTTTTACAAATTCTAAAATACAAATTATATCAGATTAACACAAAAATCTCTATGTGATTCGCGAAGTTAAAATTGGCCCTATTGAAGGGCTTTAAGATATGCCATGCGAGGACAGGGTCGATTCTAAAACTTGCATTTTTAAAACAGGGCCTTGCATAACAAAGAAAGACGTCGAAGAGTCTTTCGAGCCCCCACCGCCTGTTCTTGAACATTTCGACTGTCCTGCATGCAGAGCAGATAGCGACGATGAAGACGACAGCGATGATTATGATAGCGAGGACGAGGATGGCGAAGGTGGCGGTGGAAGACGGAGGCGCCGCCGTGGACGGCATGGAGGTAGAAGCGGAAAGGGTAGAGGTCGAAGCGGCAGAAGTGGCTACGGGCGTGGAGGCCGGGACGGGAGCAGAGGCCGGAACGGGAGCAGAGGCCGGGGCGGACGTGGCAGGCAAGACGGGAGCGAAGAGTGGGACGAGAGTGAAGATTGGGATGAGAGTAGAGGCGGCAGGGGACGCAGCGACCGGAGCGGCGGTAGATTTGGGCTGCGTGCCAGACGAGGCGGCGGCGGGGTAGACGGCGATGGGGACGGAGACGGCAGCCGAGGACGCTATCAGGCAAGCAAAGATAATTTAATGTCACAAGCCAGCTGTAGATAACTATCACATAAGGACGGGCAGCAATATAGATAGTGAACAAAATGCATCTTTAGTCTTATCAAACTCAATATATTTATCTCGGACAAGATCTATCTAGGTGTTAGTAACAATTCAAAGTTAGTAGGTACATAATAGACAAAATCATCAATAGACTAGCTTCCCGCTGCGGCTCCGCCCGCGTTAATAGTTTTTCCGCGGTAAAAGTTAGGCTATGTTCTTTCTCAAGGTCTATTCTATCTTTTGGCCAAGTTTCCTGAGCCTATTCAATTATTAGGAATATTTTAGATATTTTTTACACTTTGGGTTATATTTATTGAAGTTTTGCTAAGGACCCCTAATTTTTCGAAAATAAAATATTCTCTTTTTTAGCGATTATATAGCTTCTCAACAGCGAAAGAATTTCTGAACTCGGTTCAGTAGTTTCGAAGCCTATTCGACGCAAACAAACAAACAATCAAACCTTTCCTCTTTATAATATTAGTTATTGTACATCTACATTTTCTTTCTGCGTGCAATAAAGTATTTGTATTGTATTGTATAACTATTAAGGTTGACTTATCAATAAAAAGTGTACTTGTTGCAGCCATGGACTTTCTACTTCATAAGCACAGTGATCCTCGAAAAGATAGCTGCGGCGGTTGCTCTGTTCATGTACATCTATTCGGACAGTTACCGCTGGGGCCTCTTCAAAAGCTTCATGTTCTTCACATTCAGCGTCAGGTCTACACAACATTTTGCGAATCAGATAAAACAGGAGTGCATGAGGAGACAAAAATGCCTGGACGTTAAAAACTATTATGATAAGTAAATTCGTGTTGTCTGATAATATTTCTTTAATCACGGTATTTTTTACATGAAATCAATTTATGACTGATTCTGTTGTAGTGCGTGTGTTTCACTTGTTTTTCTTTAGCCCGTTTTATTAACAATATGAATAAAATTAATCAATATAATACCATATCATATATTATTTTTATTTAAAGTGTGTGAGACTCGTCGCTGTGGACGTTTTTCGGCTGAAACCTATTAAAATGTGACGTCATGTCTCATTTAAGCATCATTTATTAAAATAAGGAGAATTCTAGCAAACTAGAAAAACATTTGATTGACCTACTTGGCCTTTAATAAAATTGAATGGCTCAGGTTTATTATTTAATAAGATGCATTATTTTAAAAATGCCTTCGATCTTAAATGGAATTCGAACCTGTGACTTCTCGGCTGTCCAGGCTAACCCACACATGTCGAACTATGATAACGAGACATTGTACTTAGTTTACAAAATTCGCACTACGCAATTCACCTCTACGGCTATGGAAAACGGGCTCTCACATGTCGAGTCGCATGTGCTGTCTACTGTACATTGTACGAAGTGGAGGAAAAATTTACATGTTCTTTTTGTCGCGTGAGAAAAAGATAAAACGAACTATTTATTTAAATTAGATTTTAATTGGGATTTTATTAAATTAGTATAAGCTAGACGCCTTCAGTGAAGCATGGCGTAAGAGGCACGGGAAAGAGAGTCATGGAGAGAGCGGAGAGAGGCCTTTGCCCAGCAGTGGGACACGTATGGCTAATTAAGATAAGATAAGTATAATCTAACTTAACTCTTGCATGATATTGATTGGCACTATTTGGCACTGCTCAAGCTTAACCAAACACGCTCTACTTTTTACCTGACTGTGCGAAGCAAAAAAGGATGGTTGTGTTTTTAAATTGCGTATATATGTACATAGGTAGGTATATATGAGTAGGTACTTACTCAGTACTCAGAATACGAAATGATATGTAAGTATAAAAAAAGTATAAGTATAATAAGGTTAAGTAGGCATTTAGTTTTTAGATGTATAGGTATATTTTTAATGTTGTAATTAATAGATACTTATGATTTAAGTGTTGGACATCGATAAACATGTTGTTTAGCTTAAGTAAAATTTAATAAATGTTTTACGAAGGTAGATATCTACCTATGTCTATCACAGAACGCTGAAGGAGGAAAATCTTGGCCTTACTTAGATGAGCGTTGTAGATATATAAGTATTATGTATAATTAATAACTGGCACCAAGTGATGACGCGCTGCGTTTTCAAAAATACTCGTATATTTTGTTGTTGTGTTGATAACCTCTGGTTAGACGCTCGCCAGCCAGGGCCGGTTTTGTTTGTGGTCAGTCGTGCGTCTGCCTTCGCGCATCAGACACGCAAATAATTTAATAGCTATACCTACTCATTATTATTTTAATAAGTAAAAAAATGACCGCGTTGTGTAAAGTTCTCGTCGTCTCTTGTGTTCTCGCGTTATCAGCGTCGACCGTATATGGACGTAAGTATTAAACAAAATCTCAACAATAATTGCAATAGTTACTTTTAATATAAACAAAGTTTAAGATAACCTCATCATTGACCCCACGGAAAAACCATTATCCGGATCTTATTATTAATGTTTCGTACAGAGTTCTATTAAATGTTTGTTTAATCTGAAAATGTCAACTACTAATAGCGTATATCTAGCTATATAGACTTGTCTTACGCATCATGAGATGTAATTATAAAACTACTGCAGTCATTAAGTTAAATACCTATACCTATGTATGCACAAGTAACGGTCTATATAGCTGATGACAGAAAAATGACGATAGCTATATTCAACAATCAATATACATTAATTACTTATATCTAGGTACATTACAAGCATTTTTCGAGATTAAATCCGGTTTTTCTTAATGTTAGCAACCTGTACTATTATATACTTCTGTGCCTGCAACATTTATCGTTTTAAGTGAAAATTTATGTTTGAAGATTTGACAAACAGGAAAACTGGATAAACATTTTATCCTATTGAGATTTACCTATAGCATATTTAAGAGAGTTCTGAATCACGTTTAGGTACATACATGTATAACGAAAAAAAAGTTTTGCCCTCGTAAATATTGGTAAGTTTCATATTTTTTGGAAATGTTATAGGTATATAGGTACAATGAATAACTAATGTCTTACGTTTCCATCATGAAGAAATATTGATATTTATATAAACATTTTATTAGCATCAAATCCAGTGGATTTAAATTTTAATAAGTTACATCGTCGCATTTGTAAATTTCAGTGAAGATAAACAGGAAAACTGGAACGTCATTTTACTTATTGGTGTTTATAATGTAGGTACCTAAATGCAGGGACAGGAACCGCTTTCCCTACCTTTATTTTTAGCGGGTTAATTGATAGGCTTGAATATTTTTATTGGATAAAAAACCCCTATGATATGGTTACCTTTCGATCGACTAACTGTATCATATGGAAACCCTTTAATAGGGTTTCCCTTTAAATAAGTTGTTGAAACATGCAAATCACGTTACCTTATAAAAACCACTTCCTATAGGGTAACCCTATCTTATAGGCTAACCCTTTAAGAAGCGCTATCCCTGACCTTGGCCACTCGGCGGGCGGCGGCACAATAAGTTTTATGTGAATATTGATAACATGAATAGTTTCAATATTATTGCTTGCTTGCCTAACGTGGGTTTCGAGGTTAGCCTACCTCAAAAACCCTAGTGTCAGAATTTATACCCCGCTCGGCTAACCACTTCTACTCATGTGGGTACATGAGTAATAATTAACTATGAGTAATAAAGTAACAAGTAACTAATTCTTAAATAGAAGCCATCTTTAACCCCCGACGAAAAAGAGGGGTGTTATAATATGTGTGTCTGTATGTCTGTTGTCTGTTTGTGGCATCGTAGCTCCTAAACGGATGCACCGATTTTGATTTAGTTTTTTTTGTTTGCAAGGTGTCACAGCCGAGAGTGAATACCACACTAGCTAAGTGATCACGACTTCTCTAATTTACGTTTGCATGCTTAATTTTATTATATCACTCTTATAATTTTTGTCAGTTCAATAATATAGTGTAGAAATACGTCACTAATCTTGTGTCCAAATCATTATTCACCATTACTTAGATTATTCTTTTTAATTAAAAAAATACCCTCGTGTTCCTAACTTCGGTCACTCATTTCCATCTCGTTTTAGCGAGACAGAAATTATAAAATACCTGAAGATTTTGTTATTTACAATATTCTTCTTCAATTTACAATTTCAATTTTATTACATATCTTCGCCATCATCATCAGTCCGTATCAGTTTACTTCTGGACATAGAATCCTATGTCTGTATGCCTAATGCACACCACTGCGCACGATCCTCGGCTTTTCTTATCCAGTTACTGCCAGCAACTTTGTGTATATCGTCGCTCCACCTAGCTGTAGGGCGCTCTACACTACAATTGCCGCTACGCGATCTCCACTCTAATATCAGCCTGCTCCACCTGTCGTCAGTTCTGCGACAAACATGCCCAGCCCATTGCCACTTCAGCTTGCTGATTTCATGAGCTGTTTGGTAACTTTAGTTCTCTGCCGAATTACCCGGTTTCGGATTCGATCTCTCAAAGAAACACCGAGCATAACTCTTTCCATAGCTCGCTGAGCAACTTTGAACTAATGGATTGTCCACATTTCAGCTCCGTAAGTCATGATAGGACGCACTGATTATAAACCTTTATGTTCTGGCTTTGTGGAATTAGCGATGAAAATGTCAGAGCGGAATTCGCCTGTTCATTTCTCTCTCAAATTTGTTTTAACCCAACTGCATTACCTATGCCCTTGGTATGAATACTCTGAAACCATTTCAAGAGTGAACCCATTTATTGCAACTAGCTCCAGACCACAGGATTGTATTGACTCCGTTTTTTCCAGTCCAGAGTGGTAAACATATCCTCCAAAGCATTTATGAACAATTTCGGAGATATTATATCCCCTTGTCGTATCGCACTCCTCGGCGCAGGCGAATTATGTTTAGTCTTCTGGTTCGGTACTTGGACGGTCGAAGTCATGGCACTTTTAAGACATTTAATCACCTCAATGTACCGCCAATCCACGTGACCGAGCTGCAAGGACTCTAACACAGACCAGGCCTCAACAGAGTCGAAGACTTTTTCGTAGTCCACAAATACTAAAAATAAGGGCTGATTGCACTCTTTTGTTTTAACTGCCGCGCTGTGTGTATGTGATCTATGGGACCGTATTCGCTGCAAAATCCAGTCTGAAACTCTGTGAAAGCCTGTTTGCAATGATCCTAGAGAACAGCTTGTAAACAAGACTCAGAAGCGAGATCGGACGATAATTCTTCAATAAGGTTTTATCCTTGGGGGAGGCTTTTGTCCAGCAGTGGACGTCTTTCGGCTGAGATGATGATGATGATGAAGGTTTTATCCCCTTTTTTGAAGATCAAAATGACAACGGTTCTGTGCCACGCCTTGGGAGTTCTTCTAGAAAGCTTTTGGAGCTCTTTGAGTACAGGGACTCCCCCGGCTTTAAGAAGCTCTGTTGTGATTTGTGACGTGTACTCACCTGGAGCTTTTCCATTTCTGATCGGTCTGAAGGGCAACATGATCTCGTCCAAGCTGATTTCGGACAAATCCTCAGTAAAATTCCGTGTTAGTGTAGCCCTAAGGTCTCCTTCTCGCGAACTGGGCGATGCGATGCGTGTGAACTATACAGGCTGGTATAGACGTGATCAATCTCCGATGTGGTCTTTTTTGCAAAATGGCTTCTACCGAGTCTTGCACAAACACTGTCGATCCTCGATTCTGGTCAATTGCTTTTTTAATCAAGAGCGTATTGTGATTTCGGAGGTTGCATTGTATACGCGTATCGCATATAAAATGATCGACAAAAATGTCATATGAAATAAAAAGATGATTTAAAAAATATATAAAACCGCCTTCAAGGTCCCTAACCTACACTAAAAAGTTAAAAATAAAATAAACATCTAGCTGAAAGCATAGAAATTTAATATGGCTATTAATATTCTTTATTTACATGACTTGTAACATCATATAAACATTTGTAGACATTGTTATACTCTTCACCTTGGAGTCGGTGCCAGTTGAGACTAGCTATTTAATCGGAACCACGTCTGATCTCAAAAGCTCAGATCGTTGAATATAAAATATTAAAGAACGCGGTCAGAGTACTGAGCCCACTATAGATGACTGCTAGCAGTAACAGTCTTTTGGTCGAAATGATGATATTAGCTGGCACCGACTCCAAGATGAAGACGTGTATAACAATGTCTACACATGTTTATATGATGTTACAATTCATGTAAATAAAGAATATTAATAGCCATATTAAATTATTATGCTTTCAGCTAGATGTTTATTTTATTTTTAACTTTTTAGTGTAGGTTAGGGACCTTGAAGGCGGTTTTATATATTTTTTAAATTATCTTTTTATTTTACCCTTTTTAGTGAAAATTTACAATGACAAGTTACTCACACAAAACTTTAATTTGTTTTGTTCAATACATAGTTATATTATGCAGATTTTCTCACTATGTTTCCTTTACAGTCTTACGTTTGAATTTTAAATTCTAAAACATTGCTATACTTGATTGGACTGTAACCTAAGTTTTCCGAATGGCGAACAACTGACCAAACCACTACGATACCGACGACGCTCGCCCGTTAGTCCACGAGAAAATCTTAAGTTGTTATCTTCACTTGGGGTTTTCAAATCTTCAATCTATGACTAGTTTACAGAATATATGAACCAAAACCTTATATTTCTTGTTTTTTAATTTATAACAAAAGCAACACAATGAGTGTGCTGTTGTTTATTTAAGAGTTTTCGTTTTAGTCTTCTGCTCCGCCATCAGATACAATCTAAATTTATATGAAAACATTTTGAGTACAAGATCTATCTATAAAACAAAAAAATATTGAAATCGATTGATAAGAAGCCGAGATATTGCCAAAACAATTTACCGATCGGGTATAACGGCATCGTCAATTGAGGAGTTATTTCCTCATATCTTCAAATTTTATCATCCGATCTTAGCGAAATTTTTATGGGACCACCCTGCAAGTAAACCTGATCGATTAAAAAAAGAATTTTGAAAATCGGTTCACAATTGGCGGAGATATCTTATAACAAACACACAAAAAAAAAACACACGCGTCGAATTGAGAACCTCCTCCTTTTTTGAAGTCGGTTAAAAAGAGAAGGCAGTTTAGGATATTGATAGTTAATCAAGAAACTGTTGAACGTAAAAACATAATTTTTCAAGCTGTTTTCAAATTTTTGTCACCTGAATCAAATTTCCGTCACGCCCGAAAATTCATGACTCAATAACTTCAAAACTAAATAGATAAATGCTGTGCCAAATTTACGAATGTGTTCAGGTAGGACGCATTGTTTATGTTTTATTACTATTATCAAGAATTTAATGAAAAATTAAAAGCGTGACGGAAATCACCCGAAGAACACCGGATCGTGAGAATGACCGATTGGAGATCTTATACGTTTTGCCTCATTGATTGTTGCCTTATCATAAGTGAATGTGGGGTTATTGGTGCTAATCCTACTCTGCTGTTCACCACGCAACGCAACTACGTGTTAAGAGTACAGTTTATTAAAAAAGCGGCCAAGTGCGAGTCGGACTCGCCCATGAAGGGTTCCGTATCAGCAAGTAACATAATATAATAGTTATTGTAGTTCGTTGTAACTTTGATCGATGTTTTAGTAATAGTGAAAGGGAAATTGCGGTTTACGATTTATGACGCTTTTAAAAAATCTAAAATCTAAAAAAAAAAATCTACGGGATCTAGCCGTTCAAATCAATTTTCGTTGGTAGTTTTCTTGGTAATGTACATCATATATTTTTTTAGTTTTATCGTTCCCTTATTTTAGAAGTTAGAGGGGGGGGACCCACATTTTACCACTTTGGAAGCATCTCTCGCGCAAACTATTCAGTTTAGAAAAAAATATATTAGAAACCTCAATATCATTTTTGAAGACCTATCCATAGATACCCCACACGTATGGGTATGATGAAATTTTTTTTTTTTAGTTTCAGTTCTAAGTATGGGCACCCCCCAAAATTTATTGTATTCTTTCTATTTTTTGTGAAAATCTTAATGCGGTTCACAAAATACATCTACTTACCAAGTTTCAACAGTATAGCTTTTATAGTTTCGGAAAAAAGTGGCTGTGACATACGGACGGACGGACGGACGGACGGACAGACAGACATGACGAATCTATAAGGGTTCCGTTTTTTTCATTTGGCTACGGAACCCTAAAAAGGTAATTACCTAGATTACTGTCTGGTGGTTGTGTAAACAATGGTTCACTCATTGGATCAAACGGCACATAATCATCGTCAACTAAAAATATTAATATAACACAATTAAATTAAATTAGCACTCATTGTCATGACAGGTTTCTACCCTATTTATTTATTAGGGTAGGTACTTACCCAAATTCTCAAATTTACGTTTTGATGCCATGATTTAACACGTCAAACAATATTTTTATCTTTTTAAATGATGTGAATGATAACGCCAACGGCGGCAGCAGAACGACAATGAGTGTGTGTGCTCAACGAACTAAAAGGCCTCGCGCCCCGATCGGGGGGAAAAACCCTATTAATTAAGCGGAAAACAAAATACCCTTTCAAAGATTTGGTAAACGCTTAGCCTATCATAAGGTTAGGGTAACCCAGACGGATAGGGTAAGCATTTCACTGGATAAGCTTTTTACAGGATAACATTGACGTAAGGGTTAGCCTATCGAAAGGATGACCAGATAAAGGGGTTTTCATAATTAGCCGCTAATCCGGTCCCTGCCTAAATGTTGTAAAATTGTTTGGGGAATTCCAGAGCAGAACAGATGCAACGGCGGGGTAGAGTGCATTCTCTTGACTGAGTGTACGAGCCTTTACAACCAACTGCAGGCGAATCCACACAATGAAGTTCTGAAGGGCTTTCTAAAAGGGTTACATTGTGGCTTCGAGGGATCCAATCCTAAGGTACTTTTAACATTATTCTTTTCTATATATTCTTTCTAATAGGTAGTAACACAAAAGATGTTCCCTTCACTAAGTTAACGCTGTCTATTTTTTACACTAGCGTAGGTAATATTTTTATCTTTTTAGCACGATCGGTGTACAGTTAACTAGATACGTAGGATAGTATACGTAATGTTCAAGAACAGATGTTATTTATTAGAAGACTATTTAAAATAGTTGTCAATTTAATTCTAGTTTGTTAATATGGATCTAGAAAGTCGTATGAAATCAGCGCGTGACGTTCATCAGCCCAGACAGGCTCAAAAGAACAAAACTCGGAAATCTACACATCCCGTCATGCAACCCAATATTTTTGATTTAGCATTCTGGGGCATCACAACCGTAAAGCCAAAGAGAATATTAAACCATCATGAGACATTGAAACCAAAGAGGACACCAATATCAAAGTACATAACGCAATCAGCTACAGTTAAACCTAGAATTAGTCCAACAGTAAAATCTACTTTAAAAACAACGAAAACAGCAAACCCAATAATGAATCATGTAGTACATCCAATAAGAAAACCGCCATCTAAACCAACAATTAGACCAGCGATACATCCGTTGACGAAACCTAATACAGTGAAACCAATAACAGGACCTAAAGTGCAATCAACGGCTACAGTGAAACAGACGATGAAACCTATAATACAACCATCAAAGAAACCCTTAGTGCAACCATTGATGAAACCAGCAACAGTAAAACCATTAATACGGCCTACAACACAACCAGCGATAAAAACTGGGGGGGCTTCAACAAAACCATTAATGAAACATACAGTTAGACCCATAATGAAACCAACATCAAAACCTATAGCACTATCGACTATGAAACATACAGTAAAACCAATGGTAACATCTGGAGTACAACCAACAATAAAACCAGTGAAGGCTACTGTAAAGCCATTGATAAAACTCACATCGAAACCACCACTTAAACTAACAACGAAACGCACAGTCCAGACATCACTAAATTCCAAGATACCAGATAGACGAAAGGTAGTCTTTCATATTTGGTGGTGGAACTGGTGAAAGGAATAAGCATGATTTGGTAAAGGTAAAGAAACGGGATACTTATATGGTGCAAAAATATTTACCAGAATGTGTAGTAAAGTGTTTAAATGTGTGTAGTGTAACTTAACTTAATGTATAAGTACTTTATGTGTAACTGTTAATGATCAATCAAGAACTTTTATTCATATATTTTGATATCTAACTGAAAAAAATGCTTTTACAGATTTGCTGCCCACCATTCCAATTTGATCCAAACAGCTCATCCGCGAGCAGTTGGAGTGGAAACACTAATGGAGGTGGCGACAGTTGGAATCGTGGTGGCCCCAGCACTAATTCCAATCCAGCTAACGGTTGGAGTGGTGGAAACAACAATGGCGGGAATACAAATGGAGCCAACAATTTGACTCCCAACCCCAACGCTGGTGGTACTGGACCTAGTAACCCTACTGATTTGCTTCCGAACACAAGAATTTGTGGGATCCAGAACAATGACAGGATCGTCGGTGGAACACGCGCTGACATCGATGAGCACCCCTGGATGGCGCTGCTGAGATACGACAAACGTAAGGACTTTTTTTATTGACCTGTGCTTAAATCGAAAAAGTACGACGAATCAAGCTTCACCGGACTTGCGGGGGAGCGGATTGCTTTACCCCAAAGTAGTCATGTACCAACGCGTCCAGGGACGACTCAAGGGCGCCTCGAACCTAGGCCTAGCGCGTTGATACGGAAAAACTTCGTGAAGGAGCAAACGTAAGGAGATCATAATTGTCAAGTTAAATGAATAAATTATTCTGTATGATTTTAAACTTGTTATCAAAAGTATAACACATAGTATAATTATACGCTGCTCCAAGAATTACGATGAATGATGTATTAATAAATCACTCATCATAACTTTTCCATTCAGTTCGACAAATTGTTATAGAATTATTGAGATAGAAGATATTTGAATAATAATGGGGGCCAGCGAAAGGGTAACTAATCTCTTAAATTATAAAACTGTAAAAATGTATTACTCTGCTGGCGATCGGAAGTGGATATTGGTTTTGGGAGACGAGAGACACTTAATGAAGCAATATTTGCCTAATAAGCCCCATAAATGGGGCTTCATATTGTATGTTCTCTGTTGTCTCATGGGATATGCGTATTGCGTGCGTACCTTTATCTTTCGTATGGAAACAAAATCACAAAGCTACAAAATGGCTACAAAAGACCAAAACTTGTTCCTCAAACATTGCCTTTAGAAGAAACATCTTCTAAAGGCAATGTTTGCTAACAAGCACATATGGATATTATGTGATAATGATATGATACGAATCTAAAGGGAATCAGTGCAAATATGCAATCTGCAAAAATCTAAATTATTCATTATAACTTACTGTAAAATATATAGCAGAAACAAAACCAATAATTTTCATACTAATTAAAATGTGTACCTACAATTTCATGCTGTACCTATGTAATGTATAGTAGTTTAACAAACATGATAAGAAGTTTTTCTATCAATAAATAAAGTGAATATATACATAAACTATTATTATCATTAAAATTCACAGCTGTTGGCTGGGGATTCTACTGCGGCGGTGTGCTGATATCTTCAAGATACGTCCTCACAGCTGCTCATTGTGTCAAAGGGCAAGATCTTCCCACAAATTGGAGATTGTAAGTTTTATTTCCTGATGTAGTCCGGTTCGCGCCAGTACTAAATGAAAAAATTGTAGAGCACTTTTAGTCGAAAATGAACCGGACTAATGTTCAATAAAGTCCAGAAATTACTAGGCGATTAGAAGACGTGAGCGGAGGTAATAATAAGTCAAATAATAAAAAAGTTCTGAACTGATATTTTTACGCAAAGATTGATAGAGGGCCGTAGCTTTTTACCACGAGGAAATACCTCTCTTATTCCCACGAGAATAGTCACAAAACTACGTAAGTGATAACCGCAGGCGGGCAGCAATTATTACATAAATAAATATATATGTTTTATTGTACGTAGATCCCAAGTGCGGTTAGGCGAGTGGAACACATCGAGCGTGCGCGACTGCGTGATGGACGACTGCGCGGTAGCCGTTCAAGACGTGGCCGTAGAGGCGACTATGGCGCACGAACAGTACGACCCTCTAGACGCCAACCAGCACAACGACATCGCACTGCTCAGGCTCGCCACACCTGTACAATTCAATGGTATGCTTGCTCGCTTATCGTCTGGGTTTCGGGGTTAATCTACTTCTAAAACCCTGCTGTCACAATTATTGAGCCGCCTAATGCTTCTGTCATGGGTCATGTAACGGACTGTTCGTAGATACCTAGTAGTTGAGTGAGATCAAAGGCGTCACAAGCCTATTATCTTTATTCAGACAATCAATGATTCAGCAATTGAGGAAAGGCTCAAAATATGTAGTGATCAAATAATTCGTTCTACTAGTCCCTATCGAACTAAACTAAGGATACGAACATTTTTGTCCTAAGATGTGAAAAAGCATATTTTATTTTTTTTATGAACTAGCTTTCCGCCGCGGTTCCGCCCACGTTAACAGTTTTTCCCGTGGGAATGAGGCATTTTTCCGCGGTAAAATGTATGTTACTTAGGGTGAATGTAGCTTTCTAATGATGAAAGAATTTTCGAAATCGGCACAGTAGTTTTTGCGTTTATTCATTACAAACATTAATCTTTCCTCTTTAGACTTAATATCAGTATGAAGTACGAGTATGATGACCAAGTTAGAAACTGTTCTTTATCGTATCTTTTACAGACTTCGTGAAGCCTATTTGCTTGCCGATCACCAGGGACATGAAGAACAGTGGTTTTGACGGCTTCAACATGGAGGTAGCGGGATGGGGCAAGACTGAGTCTCGTAAGTTATACTGAAGATTTATTTTTAAAACAATAAACCGATCGGTAAGCACAGGTACTTGATTTGACACACTGCAATATTCCAATTATAAGTTATAAGTAGATGGACGCTTTTCTTCTATTTCTACAACTGTTATCTGAGCCCGACTACCAACAAGAGCATCTACTTTCTTATATCAAATAAGAGTTTTATTCGATATTCTAACCCTTAAACAGTTAAAATTATAAACATCAAAAATTAGACAATACCTATAACAATATAGCAAGAGAGAAAAGTCTTTGCAGGCGTACCTAGTATTTTCAAAAAAGTGGAGTCCTAAAACAACCGTTAAAAATCTTATCGGTTCTGAAATTAGTACGTATTAGAGCCACAGTAATAATAAACCTTGCCATATTCCGTCCATAGTAATTTTAACGAAATTTTACTAATTTTGTAATAAAAAAACAAGCCCTAGCAGCCCAGAGCAGGTTCTGTTTTACTGGTCAGGCCTTAACTCTTTTAACGATCCAAAGTAAACGAAATATTTTGCACCAATCACGTAAATATTATAGTCATTCGCAAATTTTCGGTTCGGGCGGGAACCATGTACAACGTGTTAATTAACGCAAAACCTCTCGGGTGATGATTATGTTTAAGATCAAGACCTGTGAAGCTTGATTCGTCGTACTTTTTCGACTCAAGCCTAGGTCAAATAAAAAAAAAGTTATTTAAACCTTTACCTGTAGGCCTACTACGTATATAAGTAGCGACGACAGACTCGAAAAGCTGTCAAACGCAACATATTGACAGAACTGCTATGGCTTTAATGTCACTATGTCGTGTTTGACAGCTTCTCGAGCCTGTCGCTACTTACAGGCTGGTAGTGGCTACTGTATTGCCATCATAATTTGAACTCTGTACTCTAAAACATGCGCTGGTTATATGGCTCCAAAGACCGATTCGTGAAGTAAATGATCACTTGAATGGAGACCATGGGGTGAAAAGCGTCCCCTAGGAAAACCCCAGATGCGTTGGGATGATGAACTCAAAAGGATAGCGGGAAAAAAGTGGATCCAAGTCGAGAACCGCGACGAGTGGCGAAGATTGAAGGAGGCCTACACCCGAAGGGTTGAGATGGGCTGAGGAGAGAGAGAGACTCTCAAACATAAAGCTGCAGAATTTTTTTTTTTAAGTTCTACCAGTCAAATGGTTAACAGTTCATTACATTTTCCTTCAAGGCTCGGAATCGGACGTGAAGTTGAAAGTGTCTGTGCCGGTGGTGAGCAAAAGCCAGTGCGAGTCGGTGTTCAACAAGGTGGGCAGGCAGATCATCAACAAGCAGCTGTGCGCGGGCGGCACCCCGGGCCGCGACTCCTGCCGCGGGGACTCCGGCGGCGCCCTCATGGGCAGAGTGCCCACTGCCGTCAACTGGTATGCTATTGGTAAGTTACAAACCCTCACTGTCTTTGGATTTATAAGCATCTTCTGCGTGAGTTCTTTCATCCTAATCCGTTTAGTAGTTTTTGCGTGAAAGATTAACAGACACATCCATCCATACTCACAAAATTTTCGTGTTGTATTCAACAACATGTGTAGGTATTTTATGCAATATTATCAATGTAAATCTGAAATTTTAAAATTGTAGTAACAGACGTTGTCATCGCGGCAGAGTTTTTTGGAACACAAATCTTTTTGCGACTTTCTTTTGTTTTACTCGCTTTGAACGATGACGACGACAACGCTCGAAAGTCGCCAGTGTGAGGGAGGGTTCCGTAACATTCTACATTTGTTCTGTAAAGCATTATCTTTCTCACTAATCGACCAATACTTTTTTACAGGCGTAGTGTCGTACGGCCCTTCGCCTTGTGGTACGCCTGGCTGGCCCGGAGTCTACACCCGAGTCGGAGCTTATGTCGACTGGATACTGTCCAAATTACGCGCTTAACACAATTTATGACTGATTTCATATAAGTAGGTAACAAAACGCCATCGAGATAATATCTCAGATAAGGTTTACTTCCAATGCGTTAGAATGTCATTATTGCTAGTTTACAATTACTTACTTACTGAAACAACAAAACACTAAAATTATTTTGTTGTCCCAGTACTACACTAAAATTGGTTGCATTTTTCACATTTAGTTAAAAGCGAACGCATGTTACATGTTAGTCAGTTCAATTTCTTATTGTCTCGTGTAGTCCGTCACCATCTTGTTAGTTTAACATAGTCCAAATTAAGATGTCAAAAGCAGTTTAGGGAGCAATTAATTATTATCTTGATGAAGAAAAACAATTTATTCGACAAGTGCCATGAATTTGTACTTTATTTAATAAAATACTTATATATGATTGCCATTACGATGTTTCATTGAAAATGAATTCGTAAACTATTAAATAAGAATCATCATTTAAGTCTTGGCCTTGGTCTTAGGCCTGTCTAGAACACAAATATATTATTACCGTAAAGTGCCGTAAACTAAATTAAGCTGCGCCACGCTGCGCAATAGTGTCCCATATTTATATCTTTTTCTATTTAATTTGTGATTAATGTTATCGTGGGTTTTCGTTGATGGTCACCCGTTTTTTGACCGTGGTTCTCATTAACCACCTAAAACGTAAGGTGGCATCTAAATAAGGAGTTTAAAAATAAAAAATCTGTCGTGTGATTAAACCAAAGTTTATTATTTAAAATGTGTAAATAATTTATATTGTTTATAATAATTATTATATCTAAAATGGCCTCCATCTTGTCACAACGCGCTCATTCCAGCACCTCTCGTCTCCTATCACCTTCATACCTCCACAAACAATCCTCAGTGAAAAGATTATGAATGACAATACATCTTTATTAGATGACAGTAAGAACTACTTGATTACATTTAACCCAAGTCTTACCAAGCCTATTACAGAGTGCCGAGTGCGAGTTTTGCAACCAAAGTAAACGCGCTCGATAGCGAGAGCGTAAACGCGATTTTGTATGGAATTGAAACTACGCCATCTGTAGACAGTTCGCTGAACTAAAATTTCTCCATACTAAATGCTCGTTTACGTTGTAGTTATCGAGCGCGTTTCGTGAGTTAAAAACTCGCACTTGGCACTCTGTAGACTTTCTCACGAGTGCAGGGCGAGCCTTACTTGTAGTGTAGTGCGTCGCGCTCTTATGTGCGTACTACTAAACAGAGCGTTACGCTCACAAAGACAATGTATACGCACAAGACACATACTAGTATGGCTCGCCGATGTTTTATCACCAATAGCGTAAATAACGTCTGCACCTCTTCCTCTTTTAACTGTCTATCGATAATACCTCTGCCTAAGTCGCTAAGCATGGTAAGACCCTTATCTTGAATGAATAATTCAACATAGAAAATATGCATTCATCAATGTCAATTTTAATTAGGCAAGTACATACTTAAAAAAATCTACCGTTGAATTGTTCATTTTATTCTTTGGGCTAAGTACTGCATATTATACACAATCCAGTACATGAAAAAAATAAAAATATATCATTTAAAAACAATAGGTACCTTAGACCTTGGCACAAAATCTTGATTTTTGTACTTACACCTCTTCTTTGATATATTTATTCTTAGGAACAGTTCTTTTCTTCTTTTTTTTTATATTGTTTGGATACTTATCAAATAGATTCTTATGTAATGTGCACACACCACTGCAGTTCACAGATCTACCCAAAATCAGGTAGGTATTAAAAATTATATAATAAGCAATAGACATATTTTAGACAAGGAGTTATGAGATTGTAGAATAATAATATCACCCACGTCTTTTTAATGGAATGCAATAGTAAATAAATGGAATGTCGTCGAATGTTTAAGTATAATAGTCATTTAAACAGAAAGCTTTCCAGTTATTTCACAACTCACACTTAATTGAAATGCATTCAGAAACTGTCTTAGACTTGCCATTTAAATAATTAGAAAGTAGTGTTTAGTTTACGTATTATCGGTAATAAAATAACTTGAAAGTTAATATCACTTTATAATGATGATGACACTACATTTGAGTAGAATTTGAAACTTTTGAAAATAATATATGAGATTGTAAAAAAAAAGCTGCATCATGACTGATAGCTGACTGGTAAAAGCTACCAAAGAAATCTAACAAAAGTGTTAATGTTATACATATTTAAAATACAGCTGCTGCTTTGAAGCTTAGAAGTTTTCAAAAACAATGACTTTTTTCAACCTTATATCAGCCTAAGAGATTCAGTAAACAGATATATAGAATAAAATAATTGCGGGTAGGGTGTTACATAGTTACCATTCTCGTCATGTTAGGAGGCTGCTGCGATCTCAACTGGAGCGTTATCTTGAACAACGGGAGCTTCTATCTCCTCGGCTTCTTCAGGATGAACTTCCTCATTGGCAACAGCATCTTCTGGTTCATCAGGGGAGTGTATCTCATCAGTGCCATTATGTTCACCATTCAAAGTTGGCCCATTCAAGATCAGATCATGCAGTTTGGCTCCAAATTCAGGGTCGATCTCGGATACGCCTTTGACAAGTCTGTCCTGTTCTTCTTCAGGCCAAGTTGGGTACCACTCGTTGAATAGCTTAATCTGAAATAATGGAAAACAGTTTGTTGGTTACTTTAATTTATTTTGGATCTAGTTTTAACCTCACAGCTGCACTTGTACTTGTAGGAACGAGATATATTCCCATTGTAAAAGGTACCCTATGTTCATCCCCGTAATGCTATTGTTACAGGAAATGTATGAAATCCAGGAGTTGTATACAATTCCTAGGAAATGTATACAATTCCGGAGCTCGTTAGGAAATGTATGAAATAATGTTACAAAGATTATTTAATTCACACATATCCTAGGAAATGTATGAAATTCCTAGGAATTGTATAAAATTCCGAACTTGTACTAGGAAATGTATGAAAATAATGCTTTCTGTGAATAAATTGAACAAAGCTCGCTGTTAAACTGAGAATCATTGTTAAACTGACAATTAGAATGTTTTCCCAAGGCTCTCGTTGCATTAATGCAACAATCATACGGTAAAATATAATATATTTGTATGCCTTTTAGTTAATTAAACTTTAAAAATCAGCTATTTAATATTTTTTATAGCGTATCTAGCACATAAACTATAAATAAGGCTTGTAAAGCACAAACTTTAATGATGATTGATAAGTAAACAGTCTATCGTTTAAGTAAATAATACGCCACAATGTAAAAGCAAAAGCCTTTTTTTGACTATGTAAATAAAGCCACCCAGATAGCATAAAATATAAAATTATTAGGGCTTGCTAAAATTTAACTATTTATTCTTATTTATGGCTATTATATAGGCACTGAATGTTTGCGCAAGCGTTCGCCTGATCGGTTGACGTAATACCACAGGTGGGACACTCCAAAGGACCAACGTTGTTCTAATTTTTATAACAGACAACCACCAGATGTAAATGAAAATCAAAGAAAAATAGTCTTTACGCTTCGTCGAATACCATGCAACACCATTCGGTAGAGTTTGGCGGCGCCTACGGGATGCAGTGAGTGGAGTGATATCGGGCGGGGAACTTATTTTTGTGCGGGAAGGTCAATATCCGTTCTGTACGAGTAGTAGTACTATTATATACTTCTGTTGTAACAGCCTCCCCTCGCTCCGCTTTCCCCGCTTACCCATTGACATCTTGAATGTATTACATTTCCGATTGCCATTTAGAATATGTATACATTTCCTAGGAAATGTGTCTAATATAATTTATTTCATACATTTCCGGGCGAATTTAGGCATTGTATACATTTCCTAGGAATTGTATACAATGACGGATTTCATACATTTCCGTTAACACTATCATTTGGATTTTTGTTTAGAGGTAAAAGTGGTTGCTTTAGCATTTATAATATTACGAGTAGTAAGAATAGGTTAAAATAATTGTCACAATTTATGAGCCAGGCTAAAAAACAGTGCTTCACTGACAGTCTACTAAAATACATTGGAATGCCATTGTTCAAAGTAAAGTTATTAATGCAGACTTCAATGTGGGTTTAAACAATTTATAAATATTGAAACTTTGTTGACCTTCATTTGGTATGCACTGTAGAATCAAATACATTCCTAAAGTATAGTAAATGTAAGTGTGTAGCATTCTTAAAGTAAATTACACTCTTTTGTCAATTGACTTAATTGGTTTTATAAGTTCATTAAGAGTTTCTTGCTTTCTTGCTTTCAAACACAAAAATACATTTTTGTGACACTTATAAAGTATCTGCATCATTGGTGGCATCGCCCAATCTTTGCTATTTTTTTTTAATTATTTACTTACAGTTTATGGAAAAAAAAAACTAGGTATGAAGATAAATAGTTGATTCTATGTGATAAAATAAGATAAAATAAAAATTTAAACAAACAGAACTAATTAATAACTAGTTGAACACAAACCATACAGGTTTCTATTGAATTAACAGCTATCTAATTTTTCATTACATGACACATGCTGCAATTACATTTCGAAGTTACATTTACAAATTAAATTATGTTGAGTGGTAATTCATATTAGTTACATATTAGTTTTGTTTAGATCATTAATTTGATTAAGATTGGATTATGCAATATCATAACCACTCATACACATTAAGAGAACAGAGAGAGAGAGACATAATTAATCAGTGATTGATTACTGACTTCATCAACGCGCCGCGCGCCGCCGCCGCCGCTACACGTAATTTGTGTCATAAACATGAAGAGTGATTTTTTTGTTTTATTTTTTAACAAATTCTCTCTCGCTCTCTTCTTCAGCAGCATTCTTTCGCCCACCCACATTCAGCATACGCCTCTCCACAGCACCTCCATGCGGCGCGATCCTCCGTATTTCTGGGCCATAGACTGCCTGCGTGGCTGGTGGTCTGCCCACACTAACAACAAATTATATTTTTTTTAGCAAATTGCAATGGCAATTAGAAAGTTACTCACCCTGCATTGGAAAAGACTGAGTGGTTTATCCTGGCAAGACAGGTTGGCAAGAGTGGCAGCTAAAAGGTCGGGTTTGCCACTCCTTGCCGCAGCCAAAATCGGTAGAAAGTCCTCACGCTGCAGTTCACTAAACTCGGCAAACCACTGCAGCAACCAGCGGAGCTGAGCTTCTGGGGTGAGGTTTGGGGCAGACATCCTGCGAGCTAGAGGACGATGCTCTGCTAAAAATAAAAATTAAGAATTCTTTAGGTCACATTAAAAAATTGAATTTTGACAACAGGTGTGGTACCTATACTTTTTGAAACTTTTTAAACTAATAATGGTTATGTTCTTGTCCGGGACATTTTTTGCGTCACTAAAGGACTAGCAAGGTGAGGAAGGCTAACTACTTGGGGCCAAACAACGTGATTGTAATGAATTAGTGAAGTCATTATATGCATGATGTATGTGTCGCAGGCTTTTTGTACGATTCCGCCGTTTACATAAAGCGTCGGCAATTTATAAACGCTCGCTGTAATGTAAAATGCCGAAGGCAAAATGTATAGGGTTGGCACAAAAATCAACTTTGAAAAATGTAATTCTCCGGCGGTCGCCGACCGCTGCCGCGGTACGCTCGCTCCGCTCGCTCGGCTCCCTCCGCTCTGTTATTGACATCAGTCTAACCTAACCTAACCAACCGATTTAATTCTGTGTAGAGATTTGTTTTTTTTTTTTAGCGGGGGGCTGCGCCCCCCGAGCCCCCTCTTTTGGGGGGCTGCGCCCCCCGTCCCCCCGCTTCGGTTGACGCCCTGGCTACTATTATCAAAGCCAGTAACCTTTTTGTAATCGGGTTGAAAAATCTATAAGGGCTTAGAATACCACTTCAGAAATGGGGGGGCTTCGCCCCATTATATACAGGTGCATCATTATTTTTCAGCTAGCAATACGGACTTAGCTAAAACTGAGTGCGGACTTATTCAAAACCTTTTTGTGCCAACCCTATACATTTTGCCTTCGGCATTTTACATTACAGCGAGCGTTTATAAATTGCCGACGCCGTATGTAAACGGCGAAATCATACAAAATGCCGACGACATATCGTCGGTGATACTCCAATACCGCTGAACCAGCACTGGTTAATACCGCGGAACTACAAAAAATCAAAAACGCGATTTCGTGCCTGTTGGTGCATGGTGGTGAATTGCGCATAATGGCATTGACAGAAAATTCAATAGTCTAATCAAAAGGCTTGAAATCTAACTAATTCGAAACCGCGAAAGTAATCTACACACAAATGTAGTCCTAAATCCGCGAAAGTACGCTATGGAACCAGGAAATTTAGTAGTTTTTCAGGGCGCTTCGTGTTTATAGTGTATAAATTGTGTATTGGTTAGTGTGCAGTTTCTATTTTAAAGCTAGTGCACCAAATTTCTTTTATTTTAATAATAATATTAATGTAAAATAGTACCTTATGGGTAAAAATTGATTCGCACATAAGCTTGTCGAGATCTAGCCCTAGCCATAGGAGCAGTCCGGTTTTCGACGAGGATCTAGTACTGTGAGGAATATTTACAGAAAAGTATTAATTACCAACCGCTATCTATGAGGACTACAAGAAAGGATTTGTTTGACCTGGAGTCGTCTTGTAGTCTTTTCCAAATTCAGGCAGGTGAAAAACCAACCGAGGTCCATAGAGATAAGGGGATGTAGTGTCCCCGAAATAGTTTACTAAATTAAATTACGTTTAACTGGTAAGGACGAGAGGTAGAGGAGAAAGGAATAATAATGCATTTGACATGCTGACCAGCCTTTATAAATCCTTTCGACAATTTGGTCTAATACTGAGCTGTTTATCACTCTCAGTATCAGGGTCAATTATCGTCAATGTAGTATCTCTTGGGTTGTTAACCATTATTATGTATATTTAGGACAAAGTGTCCAATGAGTGAGTGAGGGTGAGTCTAAAAGAAAACACATGGGAAGATCGAGAGAAGCTGCATCAGTAGACCCTAAAAACGATTGCCTGTGTTGTTTGGAAACCAGTGTGGTGCCATTGGGCTGGTTCTATAATGTCCAGAAAGGATAACTGTTTTGATGAAAACGAGTGGACTATATCAAGGAAAAAATTGTGGGATGCCCCTGGCTACATGGAACGACGATCTGCGCAAAGAAAGTGGCTGGTAGTAGCTGGATGCTTGCAGCCGAACATTCGGTTAAGTGGAGTAAGGCGCAAGAAAATATCTATGTATGTCTAGGATGATTTTTTTGTATAATAATTACTCGCTTATCCTGGATGAAATTTACAAACAGTATCTCCAGGAACTCGGCATCACACACAGTGTTTCAACCACAGTACTGTACGTATTAGGTATTCTTACACCCTTCAAATCAAACATTCTCCCGTCAAATTAACGAGTTTGTGAATCGCCTGGTGGTGCAGGAAAAAGTGGTGGGCAGCAACGAAGGAGTGGTAGATTGCCTATTAAAAAAAGCTCAATGTGCGCGCCAGGAAGGCAGAAATTCAGGAGGAATAGCAACAATGCAAATAACTACGTCACCTAACCTAATCTATCAAAATAAGACACTAACCCTATTCTTACGACCAAGACCTCTCTGCTAGAGTGTAATGACGAAGAAAAAGAAGAAGATAACTTTCTTTGAAGTAATCTAGATCGATTATAATTTTAATTGTGTGTTTATTACCTTAATCTTTGCTAATTAATAAAATAAAAGTTTAATAGAATATAGGTTTTTTTTATTTAAAAAACGCGTATGTGCTGAAAATCTTCTATACCATAAAGAAAGTCGACCCAACAAAACCGCGTAAGTGAATTATCTAACTAATTACCCACTTAATTGACTCAAAAATTATCATAACGGATAAAGCAAGAGTATTACATTATACTCCAAAACTCAGTCAAACCTAGCATGGACAGATTAAAAGATATTAAGTTTTTTCGCCCTCCTGTAAAATTGCCTCGGTGAACTTACGCGGCATTCGCCATTGTTAGTTACGCAGTATTGCAGTATCACCGACGATATACATTTCTTTTAGAGTGTATTTACTATTTAAGCACACTCGAAAAGAATTCAACATGAGTAATTAAAAATACCTTCCGGTTTGATATATCTTTAAAAACCTATTGTCTTCACAAGGAAAAGTGAAAACAATCTATATAATACTTCAGTTAACTTGACAATGAAATGAAAGTGAAAGCATGTAGATGAAAGTCCATTTACAGGTAATATTACTAACAAAGCTCACCTCATTAAATTGTATAGAATACCATAACTTACCATCTGGGAAAGACAAGCAAACAGTAGATCCAATTAACAAACTCATCTTGGATTAGTTACTACCGAGTAACAACTAACAACTACAAGAGCTATAGAGAAACTAAACTAAGTTCGACGAATGACTTTCTATCGCCGACGCCTTTGCCTACTCCATGCTGCAAGGTTAACTACCTGCCATATTTTCACCTCTCAACTTTATTATATCACCCACGGCATGCATGACTTTCTACCGCCAGATTAGCATTTTTATGACGATTACGATACGTTTTTGTTTTTATGTAACATTGCACAACAACAAACAAAAACAAAAACAAGTTATGCTTACCAGTCGACGAGTTGAGTTGCGAAGAAGCTGCACAGCAATTACGACGTGTACAGTTGAACCTTATGTTTATACACTTTAATTTGTAGTATCAATTAATTTAATTACAAATAACAAAAGAAAAGCTCAGTGACAAAGTTTAATAAAAACACCACTTTTCACAGATAGACCAACCAAAGAAGACAGAAAACAATCATCTGTCAAGTCATTTTTTTTTTAGTTTCTTTCTCCCTTATGGGAAAGGCAAAGGGATCTAAGCCCATACAGCCTAGTCTTTAGTAGTTTCTTGCATTATCCAAGTTTAATGTCTTCATTTTAGTCATTATTTCTTCAGTTTCATTTCGTCGTCTGTAGTCATGTCTTGCATCCATGTTAAACGTCTTCAGTAGTTTCATTTCTTATAACGTGATCATTGAAATGCAAGGGTGGTTCTTACATTCCAATGATACTGAAGTTTAACGCGGGGTATCAAGAAACAGCTAACCACTCATTATTTCTCACTTTCATTAAATAGTTCTTCTTTAACGGCACATTATCGCACTAATTCTACCATATTAACACCACAATTACCATGAAAAACTAATTTTAAAAAGGACGAAACAATGAACCCGTTATTTCCTCTCGATTCCCGCGTAAAACTTCTGTCAAGTCAATTCTGTCATGTATTTTTTTTTCTGTAGTTCGTGTGATTCTTTTAATAGCTTAGAATATAGCATTTTAAGCCAGAACTATTGGAACTTTGTTTGGGTGCCAGTACCCAGAGAGATTGGAAGAGCCGCTAAGCTAAGCGGCTCTTCCAATCTCTCTGCCAGTGCCAGCCAGGTGCCGGCTTTCGTTACAGATAGAACTGTAAGAAAATCTGTAAAGCCTGACCAAAAAAATAAAAAGCCTGCTCTGGGGTCGACACGTATTGGTATATTTTTACTACTATGTGGCATGTTTCAACAACTTCCCTTTTAAAATTAGTTCCAATTTTTTTTCCTAGTTCCTAGTTCATAAAGAGTACTAAAGCCTGACCAAAGAAATAAGGAACCTGCTCTGGGGGCGCCACGTGTATATTTTTACAAAAATGGCAACAATTTCCCTTATAAATTAGTTCCATTGAAATTCCGCAATATGGCGAGGCTTCTTATTTTTTTGGTCGGGCTTTAAATCATATTTCTTTTCACTCTCCTTACCCTAAGGTTGCCTGGAAGAGATTGCTATCTTAGCAATAAGGCCGCCTGTTGACTTTTGTATTATGAATTTAATGTATTTATTTTCCGTATTTTCCTTGGGTGTCAATAAAGCATATTTGTATTGTATTGTATTGTTTTTTGTACTAGTAATAAGAAAAAAATAAAAATGAAATGTGGCTCAGAAGTAGCTCAATACGATAAATAATATTAAAAACATTAAAGGACGCCTTTGCCCAGCAGTGGGACAGTCTAGGTTAAATTAAGAGAACACTCGAGCCTATTAAGGAACTATTTTAAGCCCGACCAGAAAAGTAAAAAACTTCGCCATATCACGCCATATTGCGTTTCAATATAAACATAATTTTAAACACGTGGCGCCCCCAGAGCAGAGCAATTTTTTTTATTTTTCTTATTAGGCTTAAAAGGGTATAAAGAATCCGATAAGTTAAAAAAAGAGAAGCAAGTTAGTTTATTTTTTTATTTACAAATATTATAAAACAAAATGCTCTTAATTAATACAACTGTTTTTTATAATAAACTTTTTAATCTTGTTATATCGTTGGAGCAAATTATTGTAATGTTATATGTGCCTAAGTATATAAAAATAATCTACCTGCAGTTTCCTTCCATTAAATATCATATCACAGATAGTAAAAAATATAATTTGAAAAAGTACACAGCAGTGTTTTATTACAGAAGCCAGCAAATGCGGTTGGACATTTGCACTACGACATTCACTCCTACCGCTACGGAATACGGGCGCTCTCAAGGTCAACATGTATAGCCACGTGTGCTGGCTACTGTACCTATCTATCCGCTTCCAGCTTCGTTCGTATTATCTAAGTCTAAAATTACGTGGTGTGTCCCTCTCATATCATACATAACATTGAAATGTACAACTAGTTAAATAAAGTTTTTTACAACTTTTTATTTGTACGTCAGACTATTTTGTAGGCAAAGTTGTTTTATTATTGTACTACTATCACGCGGTAGACTTTGAAAAACAAAACGTATGTAATCTGTATTCAGAATAATATATATCAGATATTAAAAAAAATACAGAATTTATATCAACATAATAATATAAATAAGATATGTATAGTACAAAAAATCTAACAAATATCAAAACGATATTTTTGTATAGCTATGCAATTATGACATCAAGTCTTCCCTAGAAATAGAAAGTGCACAGGAATACGGGACCTTTTTTCACGATACCACAATTTACATTGAATGTCTGTGCAATTTACAGAAAAGTAATAAAATTATAAACAAGAATAGAAAGCGAGCGCAATCTGCGTTACAGGCTGTAATTTAGACTCGGATATAGTTCCGCTGAACGCGCTTTCCCTTGTCGTCGGTGGGTTCGCTCCTCTAAAGACCAGAGAAATAAAAAACCTTGTTTGGGGGCAATATTCAAATTAGTTCCATTAAATTTCCGCAATATGGCGAGGTTTTTATTTCTCTGGTCAGGCTTTATGTCTTCATATTGTTCTTGGAAGTTCGTAAAACGGGGCCCTGTTAGTTATTTATTTCTATTTCTGCAATACGTCGTCAATTAAACAATATTTTTGCTGTACTTCACTTGCATTGGGGACTTAAATTCCTATTAAGATGACTAGACTGCAACGCCCCGTTCCAAAGAGCGGTGCTACCTCCTCATCTTTACATCTTTAATATTATTATAATTATAAGTGTATCGTCTTTTAACTTCTTTGTTAGTTTAGCTTAAACTATGGATAATAATGGATATGTCCACATTAACTCACAACTCTGTTTGTAGTAAATAGGTATGTTATTCTTTTTGGTGTGTTTTTTTAGTCGTGGGAATGACCATGGTCGTCATCGCCGCCGTGAGAGTGGTTGTGGCCGCATTCGTCGTCGCCGTGGCTGTGCGCATGGGGAGCTGAAATAAAAAATAATAATGAAAATATTATTCTTGGACTATTTATAGGTAGTTAAAATAATATCTAACCAACCGTGAGGGTTCCCGATCCCGACCGATACCTCGAAACGCCTCAATTCTTTCTATGCACCAACATGGCGGCAGCGGGGGCGGGCGGAATGCACAGTGAGAAGAAAAACAATAGACAAACGCCATATACGTTGGAGCGAACTCCAATTCATATTAGGTACGTACTATGAGTGCTTGTACGTGCCGAAGTTCGTGGGTTCGAATCTCGGCACGTACCAATGTGTTTTCGTTTTTCGAATTCATATGTAAGTTTATTCGACGCTCTTACGGTGAAGGAAAACATCATCGTGAGAAAACCTGCACACACCTGCAAAGTAATTCAAAGGTCGTGTGTGAAGTAGACCAACTCGCACTGGGCCAGCGTGGTCGACTAAAGCCTATTCACCCTGATATAATATGTCCCCACCGAGGGGCTCGAGTCATCATTGACAGGTCATATATGTCACAATACATATATGACCTGTCAATGATGACTATGATATACCTACTTACTTAGGATTTGGAGACTTGGATTTGGTTCAACCTAGATTTTCCTGTGGGTGTCGTACTAATTATAAGGTGATGTGACTAGGGTTATAGTACTCAAAGAATGGACAATCCCCAACACATTTGCCAAGGAATGAGGGAAGGTAATAGGTAATGCGTCCCGTCCAAGATACGAGTATTATAGTCCTGCAATGGACTGGTTGCGTTTTTGTAGCTAAAGTAATTAATAAACGATTACCCAAAACCATTAGAATCGAATAGAACATCCAATCAAATCGACCAACCAACCATTTTGAGTGCAATTTTCTGTGTTACCTATATGAAAAAACACTTACTTAGCAGCTGCAGTCCAAACATGAGACCGAAGCCAACTAGCGCAGAGAAGTACTGCAGAATGCCACTTCTGTCGCCCTTCCAGATTTCGAAGAAGATGACGTACAACAGGGTTCCTGACGCCAAGCCCTGCAGAACTACCGAGTACACTCCAGCGGCAGTCGCGCCCTGCCCTCCGACCAGCAGCATGCCTATACCGATACCCAATGGCGATACCACAGCGAAAGTGGTAATGTACACCACAGACAGCCATGTTTTAGTACGGTTGGCAATCAGTTCAACTCCAATACAGAAGGCAATCACAAGTTTATGAGCGGAGACAGCCCCGAGCATGTACCTGAAATGTAAAGAAAATCGATTTAAAAAAATGAAATTGCGTCTTTAATTTTAGAACTTGGCGTCTTTAATTTTAATAAGTTGTAAGCATTCTATAGTTATTAAAACGGAATTATTTAAGTACTAATGTACTCATATTAACAATCTCAATAGTTCAAAGTAGGTACTTCAAAGTTCAAACTAAGGAATTCAAACACAAAAAGTTTTCCCGCTCTGAACAGATTGATATAACAAAAAGTAGTCTTTCTCTTTCTAATAATAAGTAAAAAAAAGTGATGGAGAAAGGACCGGAAACTGGTGTATGGGAGGTTTTATAATGTTTTTACTGCCACCTAGCGTTAAGTAGTAATATACCCTCAGTAGGATAGAAGTACTTCTACTCACTAGTAGATGGCGACACCAGTATCATAACGAGCCAATTTTTTTTGTTTAAATCTTACTTACCAAACGTTGCTAGAGCTAGATTCAAGGCCTACAGCAAGGCCTTCAAACAGTTCGTGGATGGACAAGGCAAGCACAATGAGTAGTCCTCGTAGGGCTGATGTGACGTCATCACCGTTGTCCATTGGCATATGGCTATGGTGGTGACTGTGACCATGGTGGTTTTGTTCTGCGTCCTGGAAGTATATTTACAGGAAATATGAATACGATTTTTTGTCAAAAATGTTGTAATTTATACATGTACGTTCCGGCTTCTCATCGTTAACTATGCACGTGGAAGAGTTATTTTCCCACACTAAAAGCAAATATTTCCTGAACTAGAGGAATAATTTATTACAATAGGAAGTGCGTCAATAAAAACAAATTTTTACCTTCTTTACATAGTCGTTGTCTACCAGATCAGCTGTAGAATTGGTGACACTTGTTACTCCATTTTCTTCTACTATGGAGCGCTTGCTTTTCCGGATGCTGAGATTCCTGACCAAGGGCTGGGCCTTTCCGTTCCTCTTCTCTCTCCTGTGGATGTAGAGATGGACTAGTTCTTCTACTAGGTACATTATGAAAAACCCACAGCATGTCAGGAGCGGAGTCAGACTGAATTCAAACTCTCTAAGTTCTCCTAAACCTAGAAAAAAAGAAAAAGGAAATTGTATTTTTTATTGAAAATATCATCAGTACAAAAAACTGTTGGAGAATCGATTCGGCGGGGTGCTTGCCCCAATAGATGGCCATTTAAACGCATTTTTAAACAAAAAAAATAGAAATCGTACTTGTTTATAATCGACGTTAAGTTTTGCCTGGTGACAACTACTTAATTTATCGGTTGAAAGTGTTGAAACTGTCCTTGCAAATATTATTGTTAATGACTTTCACATGGGTATGGAATTTGATATCAAACTTGAATAAAACTAAATGTACCAATTCATGATCACCTTTTTCATCCAATAGGAAGCGACTTTTACCATTGGTACATTACCATAAATATATATTTTTAAAGTAATGGTAGTTTTTTTTTTGTTGTGAGTAATCCTTACTTGAAGTTACTTACAACATGCTTACATTATTTTTTATAGCGATGAGTCATTATTAGTATTGCTTTTAATTTCTAGACTATACCTAAGAGATTAATCTTTTTAACATAATTTCCAGTGGAAACAAAATAAATACTCGTATTAAGTAAAAAAAATATGTATTTGGTTTTCTCATATAGTTGTTTCGTCGATCACTCACTCGCATAGAATGTTCTTTTAGAATAACATTTTCTCTTATTTAAACTTAACTTTACTAATGGAAAATGTTTTTACGCTGCTGTGGCTGATATAATTTGTTAGAGATTTCCACTGGCGCGAGATAACAAAGTTGACCAAATACATTTCGTAGCAAGAAGTTAGAAAGTCTTCAACCTATAATAACTTTGTCATGTTTGACAAAATTTAACACAATTATATTTAATGACACTAAAATATAATTATTATTAAAAAAAATATATAATACTTATACATTCTAATAACGTATAGTACTTATGGCCGGGTGAAATAGTTACTATACCGGGAGCTGATCACTCGTCACGCCACTCGCAGACGTCCCCCACTTAGATAGATAGTACTTATGGCCTTCCATTAAATTATTATTAGGCAAGTACCAAAGTACCACCACGCATTTCATTAAGTAGGTACTGAACTATTTATTTTTTGCGCAAAGCCTTGGCACAAAACACATTGTGTGATTGTGTACAATGACTTATTGAGAAACATGATGTTTGCAATTTTGCACATTCGTAACAGGTAGGTCAGTATGAAAAAGGCGTTTGTGGAGTAATGGTTAAAGCAGGAGTGTATTTTAATTGGAAAGTCTGGAGTTCTGATCCCCTATTATGATGTATAAAATATAATGGTGAGAAATAAAACGCCTATTCCGCCGGTACCTTAATTTACAAAATAAGGCTTTTGTTTTTGGATCTGAAAAAATCCCAATTTTAATTTCAAATTGAAAATTCACATACATATCAAAAATTGTCGTTTCTAATTCTGCCAAAGAGCGATGGAGAGGGTTGTAATAGAAGTTTCCCTCGAATCAGGAGTGATGAGATCCGCAGGCAAACCAAAGTCATACCGGAGACATAGCCCAAGAATTGCTACATTTAAGTGCAATTTCCTTTTATTAAATTACTTATATGTTTGTTTGTTTTATTTTTTACAGAACGGCAGCTGCCGGTTTTCTATTTTATCTACAAGTACATGAATACAATGTAGATATCTGAGTTTGATAACGCAATTCGCTATTACGATTCCGCGTTTGAGGCTAAGTGTACAAAGAGATTAGATTCATAGCGATCTATCTCTGCACTTGACATTTTCTTTTATTATCTACGTTTCCCGTACGCAAGTAGAAACTATTTCCCGCTTCTATGCGTAAAGCAGTAATATTATTAGTAAATTCAAAATTATTTATTTGCAATAAAAATCGCTATGAATCTACCAAAATTGTCAAAATATAGACAGTACTTTAGAAATATATATTTTAGGTGAATATTTTTTCAGGTGCCTACACATTGTTGATAGATAGCCGTCACAATTTTACAGTGAAAACATTTTGACTTTTCCATTCCTACTGATATCTCGAATATTTTTTAGTTTATAATAAAAAAATAAAAATAAATAAAATAAATTTATTTTCAATATGCTTAATAACTAATAGTTACAAGTGGTTGATACCTCCCTTTAAGCTAAAAAGCCTGTGTTAGGAGGTATCGCTCTTCCTTACTTTTATTAATTAGTTATAAGCTATAATAAGTTATAAAAACTATTCTGCCCGTAGCTATAAAAAGTATGCATAGTTTCTGACTGAGAAAATATTTTTTGGGAGAACTGCTCAACTGAGCATTTCCTTTCCGTATTTGCTAACTCGCCACTTATAGTGCGAACTTAGAGAAGGATACAATAGATATTCGGGCAAAATGAACCACATTTTATCAGTAATTTTATTATAACCATGCACACTTACATTCTTGCATACTCATATCGTTATAGAACGCAGGTAAAGAGGTGGGTCGACTTGCTCAACGAAATAAGAAAAAGAGTAAAGCGGGCGACCTCGGTCGGGTTTCTCTACAAACACACAGTCACTCACGCTTTCGACAATACATAATGTACGTATGAAAATATATCTGACCCTTCCTTAAATACTTTAACAACATAAGGGAATGTTAACTAAAATAAAATTAAGTAGAGTGGCACTGATGTTGTTTGACGTGAATAAATAATGTTAAATTTAGGAAATATGTACATTGCTTGATAACGGAGCCTTCCCAGTTACTTTGTATCGCGAGAAAATACCCATAGGAAAAATTATACTAAAAGAAAGTTATTAAACAAATTAATAGAACTGACTTTTTTCTAAAAAGCCAAGATCGTTGTGGTTTCTTACGCCATAGCGGGTACGATTGTATTTTTATTCAATTTCAAATTGTAGTGAAAATTTACGTATAATCAAAGGTGATGCTTGTTAGATCGAATTCGGTATTATAAATTTCAAGATAGTATTATTATTGGACAGAGTAAATTATATGTAAAGTATATTATGCTCAATGAAGTCTGTTTCTCTATTCATAAAGATCAGCGTTTTGTAAGGTAATTTTGTAAAGAATGAGAACAAAACTAATAAAGGAATATATGTCACCGTAAGATTATAAATACCGTTAGATTACAATTTAACTCGCGTGATTGTAAACTGTCGAAAGATTGTGAACTAAACGTACTGATTACAATTTAACAGATTATTTTTCGATAGATTGTAATCTATCGAAATGAAACTGTTAAATCACAATCTGTCGCGCGTTAAATTGTCAACTGTCCAAAGGTTGTTCCTGATTGGTCGGTCTTACAGCAGGCCGTTCTATGTCCATACAGTTGGAAATAAACCACAGGCGTCAGTTGAATAAAATTAATGCACTTTAAGAATTGTGACATCAAGTATTTATCTATTATTCAGTAGATAATCAGTAATTTTGACATCATATTATGGTATGTTTTTGGAGACTTACACTAACACATTTATCATTCAAACTTCTATTCTTCGATTAATCATGGATTCATTTTATTTCCACAATAATTTCATATAAATTATTATAAAGCAGTGAGTTATTTTCAACACGAAATTAATTGAAATTCACTTAAACACAGATTGTTTACATTAGATAATAAACGAAAAAAGAAACAAATATGGCGGCGCAGAGCATATGACGATCAACCAATCAGCGCGCGAGATGCGTTCCATCCTATGCTATTTCACAATTTGACGGTTTAATTTCGATAGATTACAATCTATCGAAAAATAATCTGTTAAATTGTGATCAGTATGTTTGGTTCACAATTTTTCGATAGTTTACAATCTCGCGAGATAGATTGTAATCTAACGGTATTTATAATCTTACGGTGACATATATATTTAAGCAATTGTTCGGTACGGCCACGGCTCATAAATTACAACATGGTTTATATTATACAAAACACCGTTCAATGGCATGTAGCCAATTGGGCAAACACAACGCAATATGTTATTTGCACAAGTTCATTCGCTATAATCATCAATTACCTCTGAAGAATAACTGTTTTCAACCTCATAAATTAATATATATTCCGATTATTGAATTAAATGAATGAAGTTTACGCAAAACAATATTTCAGTGTTGGTGATGTAGAGTTAAAACATAGCAAGGAAACCTGGGAAAAAAAAGTTTATGTGTGAAATTGAATATTTCATCTCGTACTGTGCCAAAAGTGGTACGGTAGCTTATCTACACTATAATCAAGGTTAACTTCAACCCTTCTTGTTTGCTAAATGAGGACAATAATAAAAAAAGTCACAAATTTCGTCCCTCATACGACTATCGGGCACATTGGAAATGAATCTGTAATGTGATAATTAGTATAGGAGGCCAAGAGGGGATATTTTATGTGTAAATTTCGTTCTGACTTTTTGTCTCATTTCAAAAATACGAGTATTAGGTTACAGGGCAAATTCATTTTTTCATTTTTTCGCCCATAACTTTTTTGTTTTTGACATAAATATTATTTAATCATTATAATTATTATTTTAACTCTCCGAAATTTTCCTGAAATCGGGGCCTCTGGAGCGAACGAAAAGACATTTCCAATGTCAAAATAATTACTTTTCAAAAATACATTTCTCGTTCTAAAAAAATAAACAATGTGTTACGCTAAGGAAAACTATGATTAACATGTGTTGCCACGTATTATCTTTCACTACGTTATGCATTTTGGTTGTTATCGGATGAGGTAGGAATTTCTGCAATGGGATTTTGCTCTATGAAGTTGATTTCATTTAGCATAACATCGCATGTTGTTATTGGATATAGATCTAAAAGATCTGAATGTAATTCGTAATGTAAAAACAATCTTTACTATTAGATAGAAGTATTTTTAATTCCTGACAAACAATAGGGCGCTACCTACCTATTCCTATCATAATTATTCATCGCACAGTTTTGAATCGCAATGTTGACTGGAATCGTCCAATTACGTTTCATAAAAAGTAATGATCTACCAACCGATAAGTTTTTTTTTCTAGATGGGTTATAAAAATATAACTTCATGAAAAAAAATCTTCGAGACAGACAGTGGTAGGTAATATTTTGAACAAAACTTAGTCTGCATTCACCTGTAGAAAAGAACGACAAAAGAAACTCTATAATATGTTATTTCATGTAAAGACATTTATTTAGGTGTTCTTTTTTAATTGACTTACGCTTGTTTCGAAAAGGTACGACCATGTACGACCATTCAAGCTTCACTGGACTTGCGGGGGATTCATATAGGCATTGCAGGCAGGCAGACATTATTTCATATCATCTGTGACGAGACAACCTGTGGAGCCCTTTACAGTGGGACACAGGCTAATAAAACAATACAATAAAGTAAATTTTCTGTACGTGCAAAACGGTATTAATTTTCTGTTAATAAATAATCATATTCATATAATTTATATGTTACGCCACCTAACCAGCAGACACAACGTAGATAGAAAACCTCCCAATGACCTTGACTTGCTCAAGTTAAATTAAATCTACATACAATAAAATGAATACATTATTACAAAAAAAAAATTAACAGGAAATGGACCGTTGAGTTTCTTAAAAAAAATCGACCAGATTGGTGAATAAAATTCCCAATTATGTAATTTATTCGAGACAACCGACTTTAAAAAACGTAAAAATAATACTAATACTCGTTGTTGGCAAAAATGAGTCATCGGCAAAATATAATAAGTGAATCCAAGATTACGTATAAGAAGACAGTTTAAATATTTTTGCATATTCTATTTTTTAGCAAGTAGCACTCTTTAATAATACGTAACTTTTCTGAATGTTTTTATTTATATAAACTGATCGATAGTTTGTTAAGGTGAATCAGCACGTTCTGTGCACAGACATCTACCTGGTCCAGCGTTAAGTAAGAGGTGGCCGGAAGCTATTGCTCAATAGCGTTCATAATGACGTCGAGACTTGGTGACTTAGTTCTTTTTTAACCTTTTTGTGCTCTAATTTTCGGCTGCAACTGAGGTGTAAACAAAGCTGTATACGAAAATATTTATTGCTTATTTATTAGCGAATTGAATTTATTCCTCGCTGATTCATTCACGTAATAATTTCCAATTAGAACATGCGACATCACATTCTATTCTATGGAGACGTTTTTCTTTTCTGAAAAAAAAAACCCCGCGATGCCACCTGTCAGCGAACCATTTTTTTTTCGCAGAACAATTCTAGTATTCATTTGTTTCGCCTAAGATGATGATGATGATGATTGCTTAACAAACTGAGAATGTAGTTCGCTACGTGTCAAAAACCGCAGTTTGAACATTTTCCGCTCATATATTTTTTTCTTTATCGAAATAATGTTTTAGTTAAGTGCTATCTACATGTAGGAATGTTATGTTAGAATTTGTTACAGTGGCAAGTAAGTCCAAACATTTCATAGTTCTGCCATTCTTTTCCAAAACCGTATGTATGTATACCTAGATAAGATTTTATATTCCAAGGTAAAACTAGATTTCGTTTTACTTGAATAAAAACTAATCATATTTTTTTAGTTAAATGTTACATAGATATGATTACTAAAGGCGAGAAGTGCGTAGATTTTCCTAGGCATTTTCTAAACGCCCAACGAAAAAATATCCATTTTACTCAATAAGTATGTAGAATTGTAGAATCAAAAAGCTAAGAAAATCTGCGCGGTTTCGAGTGTATAATATCCAAAAGTGAAGAATAAAATCAATTAGTATGATATATTTTTGTAATGTACCATGATCAATAACTGCGATCCCCAACCGATGCTGAGCGTGGGAATTATAGCAAAATCTCACTCCAAGACGTTATCGTCAGTCCAGCAGTGGACTGTTATAGGCTGTGGCATTAATTATAAACTAGTTAATATGCATCAGCACGTGCGCAGGAGTCGTTATCTACGACTATTTTGGACAGATTCGCACAAAGGTTTGGCATAATGGGTTCGTTTAGAGTATATTTAATTAGGTTCCGCATACTTCTAGTAGGCCAAGGTTATTTTAATGCAATCCATTATTGTTTCGTTGGCACCGTTATTTTTATTTACATCTCTTGTTCAAAAAATCATTTTTTTCCTAACTTTCAATATTGTTCCGTTAATATTATTTCTTTCTTTCATTACCTATATATAGTCATGTCAGAAGCTTTAAGCGGCTCGAAAATTATAGTAAAAATTAATAATATGTTAATGCTAAGCAGGTAAGCACGTGTGTAGTTAAAAATCCAAATGAGTACGACAGTGCTGATTTCTATGACAGGTTTCAGGCTTTCAGGTTTTTCTATACTAATATTACAAAGAGGAAAGATTTATTTCTTTGTTTGCATTAAATAGGCTCCGAACCTAATAAACCGATTTAAAAAAAAAATTCAATATTGGGAAGCTACACAACCCCCGTACCCCGGGTAACATAGAGGCTATATTTAATTTTAAAAAATATTAGGGATCTTTACTAAAACTCCAACAATTTAACCCAAGGTGTAAAAAAATTACCTAAAATATTCGTAGTAATCATATCATTGAATAGGCTCCGGATCTACTGAACCGAATAAAGAAACTTGATTCAAAGATAGATAGAACCAACCTTAGGGAAAGAACATAGCGTCGTTGCGCTTTCCAAGTTAGATATGTGCATTTTGCATAGTTTTCAGGAGAGCAAAAAAACGTATTACAGGCGCATTATTAGCAAAAACAACGCTATCGTTTAAATGCAAAAAGGTGTATAAAAAATCGTTACTCTTGGCTATTAAAATATTTTGGTGGTATCTGGTGAGTGTCCTGCGCTATATATTTTTTTTCTAATTTTCAGGCACATGTAAGATTTGGTTTGGGTCTCCAAAAATAATTATGTATTATCTGGGCACATATCAACTCTAGTTAATTAACGGGTTCTTCCTTTTTGGTTCCACTATTATGTGCATTGCGCACTAGAATAGGCTATCTTTACCGCGGAAAAAATCCTCATTCCCACGGCAAAAACTGTTAACGCGAGCCGAGCCGCGGCGAAAAACTAGTTAATTTTTTTTTATAACTTACCTCGCTGAAACTGATATATCCATATCGTAATCCGATCGTGTGCCAAAATACCTACCTCGTTTATAATTTAAAATCTCTTTTAATACCTTGATCGTCAATTTCCTAAATAGTATCTTCATTAACAGCGTTAAATAGTATAAGTATATAAGTATCGTCTATCTATAAATACTAAATACACGAATTATAATTAATTTTTATCACAGATACTGTAAATATCAAGTACGTTGTTGACTTAGTTCCTTATTATTGTAAAGTCATTATTTTTTTAACCTTTTTATTTATCCTTATATTCCTTGTGAATAACTTGAAATAAAAATAGTATACGTTGTTCTGGCTGGTAAAAACCTTTTTTGGCGGAAGACGCTTGATGCGGGCGGCGCAGGATTGATCGTAGTGGAGATCTTTCAACTGATGTTGTTGATGGAAAACGATTTTAAATAAAACTTTTCGGTGGGACATATAACCAGCTGTCAACAACGAATAGTACACTAGTATTATATTATCTGTGACGACGGCGACGACTCGGCGCAATCAGATAGCACGCATATTGTTATATTGTTTACTAGCTGTCTGCCCACGGCTAATCAGTTTTTTAAAAACAAATCAATGTACCTACAGACACGCCGATTCTTCAGTTTAATATAGTATAGATAGTAATTGACCTATGCTTGAGTCTGAGTCGAAAGGGTACGACGGATCAAGCTTCACCGGACTTGAGGGGGAGCGGAAGACTCTACCCCAAAAAAAGTCATATACCAACGCGTCTAGGGGCGGCTCTAGGGAGCCTCGGACCACGGCCTAGCGCGTTGATATTGAAAAACATCGTGAAGGAGACGACGCCTGAGGGACTCCGTCTCTGATTATAGTATGGATAGATAGAAGAAGATAGATAGATAAAGAAAATCAGAGCCTCTTATGTAATTAATGAGATACATTATATTTATTTTGTTTCCGTTCGAATTCGGGTTGCTACCTTCGATTCGGTCCACTTTCGCTTGTCGTCAACGTGACCACTCAACCGAGTGACATTGTAATATTTATCCCAAAATGCGGTCAAATTAAATTTACATATTATGTAATTTCTTCATAATATATTTATGTTCTAACTACCATACCGCGACTCTGCCAGCGTTAACAGTTTTTTCCCGTGGGAATGAGGAATTTTCCGTGCTTCGGAAGGCACATAAAGCCCGGCTATTATCTACGCATGTGGTCGTTACATGAGTCATGTCAGAAATCTTAAGCGGCTCAATAAATTGATGTAAGTTAACATCGAAACTCACACGAATAAGCAAGCCAGCATATGTTCGCATGCCCCTAACTACCTTTAAGGTGCATTCGGAACTTCATACATCTACTCGACATGCATCATTGCACCTGAACAACAGTAAAAGCGCCAAGTTGTGACCTTCCTTTGTATCCAGGTAAACAATATGTGGGAAAGAAAGTCAATGTTTTGCACAGTACACGTGAAATCACAATCACTAAACGGGAAATAATAAATCGTGCTTGAAGATAAACGAAATAAAAATTATTTTTGGCGAGGTAGGTAATTTTTTAAAACTTTTTCTGGATCTGGTTAGTCATAGATAAATTTCATTTTAAATAAATAGTTTAGTTATTATTCACATATCATTTTGCTTTTTACTAACCGAAATAACGTATTCTTAGGTAAAATTGTTACTAATTAAATGTAATTAAAGTAAAACTTGTAGTTGTAATTGTTTGGACCTAATTATGTCTAAAATAAACCTTTTTATTAATATTAAGATTAATCATGGTAAAATAATTTTTGTTTAGGCTAAAAATATATTGAGACGATTCAAATAATTTTTTTATGAATGGATCTCATTTTCCCGGGAAAAAAATATTTAAGGCAGATGGAGTATTTATATAATTATATTGCTAGCAGTAGAGAGCCGAGACTGAAATTAAACCAAATCGTGGGGAACTGTCACGACCTCTCAATTACCGAGCCATTACCTACACTGTGTAGAATTAAATGTGGTATTGTTCTGTTCTATTATGATTGGATTAAATCGTTTAGAAGGATAATGGGTTTTGTTCACGAACCGACGGATGCCGACTAAAACTTTTTAAAATAGTATTTTATACGAGAACACGTTGAAGTAAGAGTTTCGCAACCACATATTTGAAAAAATATTATACTCGGTTGTTTAACTTTTTAATTATCTTTTATTAATTTTTGTTATTATATGTACCTATTAAAATCGTTATGTAGTAGTTTTTTTCGAATGTGAAGACTCTAAGTAAGTAAGTAGGTACCTATTTCTTTTTTAACTTTTAGACATTGTCCGTCTCTAGTCAAATAATCACAAACTTTTTTGATAGCAAATTCAGAAAAATGAGAAAGTTTCTGAAGTAAAGATGAAACTGACTGTGGTTTGTTTATTCTTTCAATTGGAAACAAAATGTACCTGAGCCAGATTTGTTATAAAACGTTTATTTATTGATATAATAACGTTTTACTGAGCAACTTTCCCTTGTTTATTCAAGTTTTACGGTGGTTTATGAAAGTGCAATTCCGTTAATGTCCCAATAAGCCGCGGACGTGGGGACAATACGCGATTCGCATACTAAATTAACAAAATGTGAATCACGATATACGATAAACGTAACTAGTAGCAACGTACGTGTCCTTTATACATATTTTTATTTCAAGATATGTGAACATGTGCGCAATTTGCAGCGCAAAAACAATTGAAGCATGTTCAATCTGGCAGTACGACAAACAAATTATTATAACGATGTAGTACTTACATTAATGTAACGAGACTTTTTTAACAATGTGCGTGATAATTATCTTATTTTAATGCGTTTGTTGTATATGCGTTGGCGATCCAGTCCGGTGAAGCTCCAGTCCGGTGAAGCTTGATTTGTCGTACCTTTTCGACACAAGCATAGGTCAATTCAAAAAAAAAAAAAAAAAAAAAAAAAAAAGCGTTGGCGATGTCTGAGTTAAAGGGTACAGGTACAACTAATTTTACATAAGAAACTAACTGAACAATAATTGTATACCTACACGGAAAACTAGTAATAAATTACAATATAATGGTAAATATGTGACGATAGTTAACGTGACATAGTAGTTAAAATTATTGTCTGTTTTGTTCACTATAAACACTCATATTATTCATCTTTAAACATGTAACACTAGGAAATAAATAATAGGAAACTGATTTATTAACGTATTATACTACTAACGTTTTGTTTGTGATATGATGCAGAATGCATTGAAATAAAGATGAGTTTGTGCACGTAAGTATGTAGGTACTATTATTATTTCACTAGCTTTTCGCCCGGCGGCTCCGCCCGCGTTTACAGTCTTTCCCGTGGGAATGAGGTATTATTGCGCGGTAAAAGTTAGCCTATGTGTTATTGTGATTATTGTAAAGTTTCATTAAAATCCATTCAGTAGTTTTTATGTGAAAGAGTAACAAACATCCATCCATCCGTACATACATTCATCCTTACAAACTTTCGTGTTTATAATATTAGTAGGATTACATTAACACGGATTGTTATAAAAAGGTAATATCCAAATAATATGTTAGTGAATATGAAAACAAATCTTAAGAAAAAAAAAGTAATTATACAGACCAGAACGGAATTTAGGGGCAAATAGCGGCAGTTGGAGAAGTCATCCATAGCATGGAATAAAAATTCATAAAATATTGTCTCCTACAACAATAATAGTCTCAAAAAACTCTCCAACTTTAACGATTTGTCCCAAAATTCCGTTCTATAACTATAACATGAAAATGTAAGTATATATTGTATACGATATAGTCCTTTTATATTATAAGCTTATGTAATACGAGTAAATAACGTTAATATATGCGTCGCTAAACGGCGGATGGCCTTGAGATGTTTTGCGTCTTATTTTAAGTCTCGAATAACGATAGAAATTCCGTATTGTTTGTTCTTAAGAAAAAATATATTATTATTTTTGCTGTTAAACTCTCCAATACTCTCCTTGGCTTGAGTTCATTCACTCCAAAATGTATACTAACTAGCCTTCCAATAGAATAGATCATGTAAGTCTAGCATTTTTGAGGTTGGCAATGACTTTAGTCGTTACATTCTTTTAAAACTAACTAAACAGTAAAGAAGAAGAATTATGTTTTTGTCCTTCTTTACTGTTTAGTTAGTTTTAAAAGAATGTAACGTCTGAAAGCCTGCACACACCTGCGAAGAAATTCAAAGGTTGCGTCACTTGCCCCTCGGTTGGTTGGGACACAACACGTATGAACTTAACGAGATAGTCTTGAAAGAAAAATAAAACTGATAAAAGATGCTCAAACAATATAAAATGAAGAGATTTTTCATATCTTTCTGTGTTTTTTCTAAGCATTTTGTCTTTGTGAGCACAGTTCCTTAAGCATGCGTCGTTTAACGCCGCGTAACCTTGCGTTATTTACGCGTCATATTTCCTGTATAACGAGATCGGCCGCGTTGCCAGATCGTTAATCCGTTACTTCGTAGTTTTATCGTTAATCGTTATTCGTTAGAATATTCAGGAAGCATTCTTGAGCATACATTAGCATTTAGCATCGCTTAATACGAAACGAATCAAGTTATTGATTCCACGTGTAAGGGAGATGACCCGATATTAAATAATTTATAGTAACTTTTTTGTTTACCTTGAATAAGCCTTGAATTAATGAAACTAGCTGCTCTGCAATCTAGACATAATAAAATCTGATGTATAAAATTTGCAATTTAAGTTTCTGTTTCCTGTTCCTTTGCATTTTTTATAGAAGAGTTAAAAGACAGAATTTGGACGTTTTTTTAAATAATGCTGTTACAATTCTGAATTTAGTGCAATTAGTTTGACCGTGAATAATTAAAAATCTCTCAAAGTAGAAATTTGCGTTAAAAACTAAAGCGATTCATTGCCAATCAAATAGCTATTGGAGGTAGTTGACCAGTCTGGTTTTTTGCGAGGCCTGTACAATTCTCAACAAGGTTGCGTGATGAAATGTTCGATCTAAACAATTAAGTCTGTCGCGCCTGCGGCTCACAAGAACCTTGGCGAGCCGTCAGGAGCGGCTGAAGATTGAAGTTTCCCTAGGCTCCACGCACTAGTAGTAAAAAAAGAACGCCACAAGGTACTGTCTGGATTGACCTGGTTTATTTACATTTTATTTACACGAAAACAAATCAAGTATAAACTCAACTTTTACGGAACTATACAAAATTATATTCTTTTTAAAGAAACACTGCCGTCAACGTTAGAAGTCAAGGGTTTCCCCTTGAATAAAAATGGACGAGGATGACGTATGAGTGACGCAGGAATTCCAAAATTGAATGTTTTAATTTAGACGAGAAAGAAATGGAAAATGAGGTGGAAATGAATCAGAAATAGTAAGGTAGTTAGTTATAGTTCCTTCCCATTCATTTAAGTAAATTCGTGTCCTATCCCTAAATCAGGAACGAATGAATGACAATTATTTTACGAAAACAAATAAGTATGATATAAAGCCTACTTTGTTTTTTGCCAAAGGTCGCGAATTACCCACTATTTCTAGGACAGAACATGGATGTACAGTAGCTAGATATGTTGACCTTGAGAGCGCCGGTATTCCATAGCGGTAGAGGTGAATTTCGTATTGCGAATGTCCAACCGCATGTGCTAACTTCTATAATTTCCATTCTATTTGGAGAAAATCTCATCTTAGCGTGTCTTAGCTGAGTAATAATTTATAGAGTGCACTAGTTAGTAGTATATTAGTATCATTACATAGTATAAAACAAAGTCGCTTTCTCTGTCCCTAATATGTCCCTATGTCCCTATGTATGCTTAAATCTTTAAAACAACGCAACGGATTTTGATGCAGTTTTTTTAATAGATAGAGTGATTCAAGAGGAAGGTTCATATGTATAATACATGCATAATATACTTAAGGATAACCTACAATGTGCCTACAATAACCATTTTCCCGAGCGGAGCCGGGGCGGGTCGTTAGTAGGTAAACAAATTATTAATTAATCTCGACTTGGTTTGAAACGCTGAAGCTTGCGGTTACATTACAGCATTACTCAATACAGGATCTTTGGCGGAAGATATAAAAATGTTAATATTGTAGATTACAGGTTACAATGACATAACATGAAAGTTGATGTTCTTTGAAAAGTATTCAAGTTACGAGTTGCTTGGACACAACTTGTGATTGTGTATATGATATTTAATTACTAACAAATAAACAAACGAACAGACATCGGTATATTAAGTATAGAGATATAAGTAATTTTTAAAAGGTGTTAGTGGGGATATTTCCCTTAGGTGTATCGGCATTTACACTATGTAATAGTGGTAATTAACTAATTTATATTAGATGCTTTTATGAGAGGTCACAACATTTGTTTTTGTAATTTTGTTGTATAGATAATTAGATTTATCGATCATAAAAATTAAAACATAGTCTTATAAAAAATCGAATACTTGATAAGCAATATAATAAGTAGGTAATTATGTGGTGTAAAAATTAGGAAATTATTTTTTTTATGTTTCACATGTATAATTTATAGGTAAGTTAAATTGTTTCTTAAAGTAGTTTTATTAGATAACTTATTTCTTATTGTATTTTCTGCTCAATCAAATGGCTCTATTTACTTGTCACCATATTATGAGGTAAGTCACACCTGAGGTAACTAATTGCCGGTAATTCCCGCGCCCCTGTGCACACGCATGTTACTGACCGATGTGCGCCGGAATGCGTCATGGTGCCAATGCAGTTAATGTCGACCGTGATAAATAACATGCATTACTAGATTATAAAATTTATGATTCGTTTGAACTAATGTGACCTTTGTTATAAAGACGAGATCACGATATCATTTTAGAGGTTATTTTGTTGAGAATTCTCGCTTGTTAGGTGCATATATATGCGTATATGACGTTTTTAAATCCAACGCTTAACCCGCCCTATCTATTTTGTGCGGTATTTTGCTACCTTAAGGTTGCCTGGAGAGATTGCAACCTAAACATTAAGGCCGCCTTTTGACTTTTCAATCTTGTATGTGTTTTTGAATTGTTTCTTGTGTACTAGGTATGTACGCGTTGCGCGCAGTTCGTTTAGTACGTATTTTGTTGTATTCACCATCATCGCCAGTTCCAATTTAACACTAGGTAGTATGCATATTAATTCACCCTGATTCAGGGGTTTGCTCGGCTCGACACCCTCGGTAGGAACATAATGTGGCCTGTTAACGATATTAAGGGTCCGAAACTATTAAACCGCTTCAAAAAAAATTTAAGCCGTTGGGAAGCTATACTATCCCCGGGTTAACAAAGGCTATATTTTATTTTCAAATAATACGGATCCTTACCGAAAGCTCCAATAATGTAACGCAAGAAAAAAAAGCCTAAAATATTCCTAACTAGCTGTCCGCCCGCGGCTTTACGCCCGCGTTGTTTTTTTTTTTCCTTTTTTTTTCTTACCTTTTAAACCTTCCCTGGACTTTCAAGAATATTTCAAGACCAAAATTAGCCAAATCGGTTCAGCCCTTCTCGAGTTTTAAGCAGACTAACGAACAGCAATCCATTTTTATATATAAGTCCCTTTCATAATTCCCAGGGGAAAACATACTAACGCGGGCGGAGCCGCGGCGGAAAACTAGTGAGTAATAAACTGTAAAACGTATGTGACTTGATGTATAAGGAAATTTGCACATAATCTTCCTTATTGCTTATTTCAAAGATCTGCATAACGATTCTTGGTAGGCGTGATGAAATCATATGTGATTCAGGAAAATAAAATCCAAATCAAAATGTTTTTATTCGAAATCATATTTCGACGTCAAATTTTATCGGAGTTACTAAGTTTTGCTCAAACCAAGGCTGACTTTCGTCCCACACTAATGAAAAATAAACTCTTAAAATTTAAAGTGGCGATACGATGGCTACGTATTAAAAAATCAAAACTTCATTGAGCAAATTTCAAAATAACAACGAACAAATGAACAAACTTTAAAATATTTGACCAAAAGTTCAACTGACCATAGTCTAGAATATCAACGTTTAAATTTATCTATGACACTATGTAGTACAGTGAAATTAGGTTTTAACTTGGACATTTAAAATTACTAAACGGGATCTTTTGGAATATGTTCGGACACCTTCCGGGATGATGCTCAAAAAAGTCCCAGGACCTCCTTAGTGGGATACCCTGGAAATCCTGGAAAAACTGGAATTTCAAGGAAATTCTTGGAGCGTACCTAAGATTGTTATAAATAACGCAATTTTTTTTTACATACAAGACATCTGAGTTTTTAATTTTATTATCCAATACATTTAGTGTCAAAAAACCTGGAAAACCTGGAACTGAAAGGAAAAAGTTAGGATTGGTTTAGAGCAATGGCAGAACGCCGTTTTTTAATCCTAAAGGTCTTTCTATTTTTCTTAATAATGTTGACGTCAAATATTTTCATTCCAGGACACCTGGAAGTTACATTGGAGCGAGATAAAAATAGTAAAAAAAATAAGCTGCTTTAAAAGCTTTTTTCATTCTTATGCATTTATTACGCTCTACGCAATCCATTGCCTCTACAAGTACAGGATTCCTGGAAATCCTTGTTTGTCACGTTTAACTTTTCATATTATAGGTACTTATTATTCGTCTGAAATGAGTGAGGAATGTACTGATATGATATTTTATTGTAAGTAAGTAAAACCACTTAATTCTAAAAGATTTCTTTTTATTACAGCTAGCAGAAGTCTCCAGCACTGCTCAGTTCCATATCAGTGTCTGAAAGAAATAAGTACCTATATTAGAAAAAAAAATAACACGAATTAATTATTATTATACCCTTGATTCCAGGTATTAGTAGTTTGATTTCAATCTGAGGTGGAGACAGAGCAGTAAGAAGAACAGCAAGGTCTGTGTCTTGTCCAAACAAGAAACTTGTTCAGACATTTTCTTGAAAATCCAGTTATTCCAGGATATCCCGGTTATCCCACTACGGAAGTCCTGGGACTTTCAGGAGCGTCATCCTGGGAGGTGTCCAAACATATTCCAAAAGGTCCCGCTTAGTAATTTTAAATGTCCAACTTTGGTCAAAAATTGCCCTAATATGACTGAGCTAATGGGCCAAATCGTTCAAAGGTTAAAAGGATTTTTGGTTCGTTTATTAATTATTAACTGGTTTCACCAGCCAAACCAAAATTGCCTTATTTTATTACCTACTAGCGGCCCGCCCCGGCTTCGCTCGGGTATATAATTTATTATAATTCAATGTTTTTTTAAATCTTACCGACTTTCTTTGACGCATAGTAGACGAATGGGCTAGTCTCAGCCATCGCCGCGCGCCGGGCTCAACCATATTAGAGGGACAGTTAATTATCATAAATACAGATAGGTTACTATGTAATAAATTGTAATTGTTACAATTTTATGGATCTTCCCTTCTTACCTATGAATTTTACATTCAAAACATGTGAGTAGCAGACAAGAATTAAAAGAAATAATAATGTATATAGGTACTTACTACTATTGTCATTGTTACACATACAAAGAGCTTTAACTATTGACATGAACATGTTCAAAATGTAAAAGGAGTGTTGGTAACTATTAGGGGATTTCTGGCTCGTAAACAATGGACAATCGCCAACAATCTTAGAATACGAAATGGCTATAGAAACTAAAGTAAAAGGAACAATTGGCAGAGGTCAGAATCGAATTAAATATTCTATTCTGCTGTGAATATAAAATTTGTACCGCATTGCGCCACAGATTAATAAATAGTGACTTTAGTACTAAAGTTACTATACTTCTCGTAAAGATAATACCTTTATGTTTTGCTTACCTTAGCCTCATTCGAGGTTGATGCATTTTACGATCCGTTCAGGATATTGTATTGAATTTGAAGGTTACCAGTGGGTATCCATACAGCGCATAGCCTCCCTTATTCTGTAATTCTAGCCTTTTCGCATGACTTTAACAATGACAAGAAACGTACTGTATAGACTGAAACATAAATAAAGCTCATATTCATCATCAGAATAAAAAGAAAGATATATTTTCTTTTTATTTTGATAATGAATATGGGCTTTAGAGCTTTTTGGTGTAGGTAGAGCCCTCCGCTCTCCCGCAAGTCGGTGCAGCTTGATACGTCGATTGTAGAAACAAGTGTAGGTCAAATAAAATATATATATATTTGCGTATTAAATAACACTAGGTACCTATAATATCATTAGTAATTACTGTTAGTTTTTTCACCGCAAAAATAACTAACGGGGCCATGTAATAAAATGATTGCAATAAGCATTTTATTTAGACATAAATATCGACACAATGTGAGGTATTTCACTCGGACCTTGACAATAACATTAGAACCACTTTCAGAGCCATGTGGGGAATGTAGGTGGCGCGAGGAATGTCAGTTCGACTCGCACGCATTTGTCATAATCAAAGAATTGCATGGACTCACTCAGTATCATAGTTACACTATAAGGATTGACATATTGACAAGGCATCAATCCTACTGAGTCACGTTATCGCTTGCATAACTTCAAATAAAAGTCGAGTAAAGAGCACGCCGTCACTGACATGCAACGAACTTCTCTTGTTATAATCCATGGATACTAGTAACACAGGTAAGGAAGATGAGGCTACCGTGACCTTGGAGTATAAATTAAAAAAAATGTGTTAATGTGGCTAAAAATGTAAAGCTATGGCTATGATATGGGAGGTTTTTATCATGTGGTTCTATTTTCAAATATGAAGTACCTAACATATTTTTTATTTATACTCTAAGTACCCAACTTTTCTTGAGGACTTTTCAAATGTCTATACCTTTTGAGAGAAACTGAGGCTGTAGTAGAGATAGTGGGGAACATGGATTGATGGTAAGGAAAAAATCAAGCCGTGCTTTTAAAACAAAATTCATGAATATTTGCTCCTTACGATAACGGTGTTGCGTTGTATTCTAAAGTCCGCAAACAAAAGACATCAACGAAATCTCTTTCAGCACTATGAAAACTAGACGGCAAAACATTACCAAGAAATCAAACAATATTATTCACAATATTTCAATATACTCTTTTTTTAAGATTCGTTATTTCCCTGATTTTCCGGATAAAAGGTATAAAGTTCCAGCCTAGGTAGGATTAAGCTTGTGGATCATGGATTTTAACGCTAGTAAATTAGTAGTAGAATTGGTATGTTTATTAACATAACTATAGCGTAGTATGAGAGTACTAATATTATTTATCGCCAGGGAATATGTCAAGCGGCGCGCACGCAGAACATTGTATGCGCGGTCGCGCGTATCTTTTCCATCAGTTGAATTTATAATGACAGTCGCAAACAGGATGCATCCAGCCAGTGAGGTGACCCAGCAGAAATATTTTTTTTCTAACTATTAGCAACTTGTAATTTAAGGCCCCTCTTCTATAGGTAGGTACATTATATTTTTTACTGGTCATCTCTTCAATCAACAACCTGCATAGTAAGCGTGATCGATAGAAGCGGTACACCATAGGAGTACGTATATTACCTTTGAAAACTTTTTAAATTTTGAATAAATTAGATGTTGCACGATCCCTTACTATAAAAATAGTCGTTTAAAAATACAACTCAAGCATTAAAAACTATTAAAAATAGGTAAAAGGATGTCACCTGCCAGTCTTAACTATAAGATCGTAGAAAATCTATTAATACTAATAATAAAGGTGAGTCAGTCAATTCGCTAGAACTCTGTCAAGCGATCGTCGTCGCCGCCGCCGGCCGGTGCGCGGACGCAGGCACCGCGGTCACTGGCACACATTCGCACTATGTTGCCAGTTTGTTACAAAGTATTGTTTCGATTTCGCGCCTCAAAAATTCTTACTTCACAGTCTTTTAAGTAATATAAGATCATAATATCCTCTATACTATTATCTTACGAATAGGTACCTATCGCAAGAATAAACCTAAAATAGGTACTTCAGATCAGTTCGGATATTATTGAAAATATCTTTTATTTTTAAATTCACTAGCTTTCCGGGCGCGAGTTTTTCCCGTGGGAATGAGGAATTTCACGCTATACTCATACGCAGCTTTACTATGTTACTCCCTGAGGTCTATTCTAAGTATCTTTAATAATTAAAATCGGTTCAGTGCAGTGGTTTCGAAGCCTCTTCAATGCAAACAATAAATTAATCTTTCTATAATATTAGTATGATTATGTACATGTGTACGTTTAAATAGCCTTTGTTTATTTACCTCTAGATACGCTTTCAATATATCTCGCACGTCTGGCAACTCTACATTAGTCCATTCGCCGGCCACCGGCGCTTGCGCAACTGTTAGATAATGAGCCGATGCCGTCCTCTCGCCGAAACAAATATTACCTGAACCTTGAAATTCGGTTATAAGGGCACCGTTAAATTCCTATGACCCGCGATGCACCGGCGCGTTGGCTGTTGCACAATTAGGTGGCATTAGATAACGATTCGACGGGTTCTCGCTTTCGATGAAATCTTATCTGGACCTTGAAGAATTGATGTTGGGTTATTTCCTACTAGTATTTTTTGTACTACGAGTATATAAGTACCTACATTGCTTCTCTTTATAACCTTCAATAAAACTAATTTCGATACCAAAATATTTCTGTAACTTATTTAAGAGAAAGAATTAGGTAGTTTAATTCCAGCTGTCTATGCTAAATATTTGCAATGCTGGTTTGATTTTCTGTATGAAGATAAAATTCTCTTTGAGTGTAAAACAAAAAAGAAGATTTTGTTGCCAGACATGTATTATAATATAAAATTAATTAGGTACTACAGACTTTCAGCTTTCAGTAGGTATATATTTTTTTACACTAAGACGACGATGTGCCGTTATAGGTGTGTAACTATTGTTTTTTGCTGTTGATCCAAATATAACTTAATCGTACCTCTTAACTTACCACACGCTTATACCATCGAACCTTGAATTTTGAATATTCGGTTGTATTGTAAGGCCAGCGGTAATTTATTTGACACAAAATGCACTGACATACATAGCCGGCGGACATTGCGTCACTCAGGCGCATGCGTTGCAGAGCCAATTTAAGATGTTCAACCAAAATTTAGACCTTGAAAAAATTAGTCTTGCTCCACAGACAAAAAAATTGGGGATTTAAGTCCTTTTTTCGGTGAATGGCATATTATTTAAACGGCAGATTCTAAATAGGCAGAAATTGTACAGTCAGCAAAATTTTACTAGTTAGCTTTGTGGTCATAGCCTAACTTAAATCCCTTAACAGCAAATAGCAGCACGCTTAGTTAGTTAGTTGTTAGTTCATCGGGCTGTTATCCGCAACTCAACGTCAAATTTTCTTTTAAAGTTATTTAGTGCTTGCTTATCGTATGGATTCGAAGTTCTCCTACCTCACTAACCCAGGTGAATTATTTATATTCTGTGTTCAGGTGTCAGAGTTATTGAGCCGCCTGTTCATTAAACAAATTTCAGTAAAAAAATAACCAAAGAAAATCTACTCGTTTACGGTCTTATTAATTGTGTGAGCCAACGAAAGTTTAATTTTTTAAATAAAACTTTGTGTGAAGCTTTTTTTACTGGTAGTACCTATTGAACATGCTATAAAGTAGTATTGTTATTATAATTTCTGGTATAATAATGATTTACCAGCTAAATTAATACCTAACAAAAAATATCAATAGGTAGTAACTGAAGATTTCAACACGAATCATCGATTAATTCATAATTGATTTCTAAATTAGATTTCCATTTGACTCGTCCGAAATAGCATGTCTATCTGTTCATTATTGTGATACTTAATGTTCACTTCACGCTGTGATCAAATAATGCACTCGATATAAAAATTGATTTTGTGATTGTGATTTTTAATGACATGAGAATCTACTTGAATCAAGATGGAGTCTCTCGATAGCTATTAACATGTTTATGTATAAACATGTAATAGTGTTACATATAACATTACTAGCTTTAAGCTTTTCCCGTGGGAATGAGGAATTTTCCCCGCGGTAAAAAATAAAGGTAGCCTATATATTCCCTTTACCAAAGTATATTCTATGTTTGTACCAAGTTTCGGTAGATAATATAGATACTAAGACCCTGAGAGCGCCGCCGTTATTGCGTAGCAGTAGGGATTCAGCAGCATGTGCTAGCTTCCGTACATCATAAATCTGACAGTTGACATGCCAAGGCACTAGAAATAACTTTCTACATTATACTTATTATACTTTCTATATTAGGTACTTCTCTTTAAAAAACTCTTTACTGAACTGCTTTATTGTATAAGTACAAGAAACGTAAAACAAAAATCGTTGGCAAAACCGATTAAAATCAAGGAAAAACGTGATAAGTTCTCAAGCAAATTGAAAAGATAATGTGAGAACCTTATAATGGGCAGGTTGACGACCGACACTTGAGCCCCCACTTCGCGAAACTGATTTAATTTACAACTAAATTAAATGGAGCCAATACCATGTTGAGAAAGGTTATGTCATAAAACCGACAATTTATATTTTCCCTACAGCCGCATAGGGATGCATGTCGGCTTATTGGACGCAACTCGGTCAAGAAAACCTCTAACTAACAATTCACATACTACCAAAAAACAATATCAAGTTATTTGTGGTTTGACAGCAGGTATGTAATTTAAATTAGGAATCAATTACGAGAATAATATGAAATTTAAAAAAATAAAAAGAGCTGATAAATTTTCAAATAGCTGAAGATATTTCCTTGGATCATAGCAAAGAACACTCTCGATTGTGACACCTTGCAAATATAAAAAACTAAATCAAGATCGGCGCATCCGTTTAGGAGTGCTACGATTCCACAAACAGACAGACAGACCCACACGTCAAACTTTTATATAACACCCTCCTTTTTTTTGGTCGGGGCTTAAAAAGTCGATTGAAATACAAATAGTACGTAAAGTGCACTAGATTTTCTTACGCATTCTCTTTCTAGACGAGTTCTAAAGTCCTTTTTTTTATTTGCCTATGCTTGTGTCGAAAAATTACGACCAATCAAGCTTCAACGGACTTGCGGGGGAGTGGAAGACTCTAACACAAAAAAAAAAAAAAAACCAACGCGTATAGGGGCGGCTCGAGAGAGCCTCGGACCACAGCCTAGCGCGTCGATACTGAAAAACATCGTGAAGGAGACGACGCCTGAGGGGGAATCCTAAAGTCATTAAGTTATAAGTACGTATATTTTACGAACGTGATTCAGACAGATCATTTTAGACATGTGACGCTTTCAATATTCCTGTATACTCCATATTTCTCTTCTTGCTCCAATTGTAAATAAAAGGGCCCCGAGAATAATTAAACTAGATAACTTGAACAGGACGGGCATATAATTTGTGTGACGAAAAATTATACTATTTTGAATAGCAGAAGACAGGTGTGGATAATTATTATGACCATTTAATATTTTATTTACATTTTAAATTAGTTAACAAATTATGTTAATTTAATATCAACTCTAACAGCTGTTCTTAATCTCTATCTACTTAACTAAATGGTAAAGTTGACTCTACCTTGGTAAAATAATATCAAATCAAAGGTCACAACAAAGTATTACCGAATTAGAACTGAGAGTGCGTTAATGTTTTAATTTCAATATAATTTCTCCTGATGTTTTAAAATTAATATTATTAAACTAACTTGCATGAACGCTCGTTGGTAAACGAACAATAAGGTTGCGTTGATTAAGATTTTTATACAGTATAGAGTTCTTAATCGTTTTTTGCTTTTAACAGATACCGTCGTCTCTTCGGGTCAATGATTTTCATTTTTCGCTTCAATTTAGAAATAGAGTTCATAATTTTTCCGGCATCGTACGCAGTTAGTATCAAAAAGTTTGGACTTAGCTCAAAATGCATGCATATTAAATAACAGGTTTTGAAGGTGAACCAGTGAACCCACTTCACTATCACATTACGTCCAGTTACGTACATCGTCTTAATTCACTTTGCGCCAGCACTTTATACACAATTTGCTTTGTTTACTTGACTAATTACATGCCGTAATGTAATGACTTATCTTAGCCCGGCGTTGTTTGAAAAATATTCTGTATCTGTCTATCTTTACATCCTTCTATGGTGTTAATTTTGTTCGAGGTTGCTGTATTTGTAGATAATGCATATTTGTCATAATATCAATAATTTAAATCAATTATGAGGTAATTGTATTTCTAGTGTTTATCGTTGTATACAAAATTAAGGACAATTTTTCTCTAAAAAGATTTGAACAAAGGCGACAAGAAGTGACCGGTCGCAGCGCACCGTAACGATCGTTATTAGAATTGCAACCAAAAAACCAGACTCAATTCGTCATTCCATTAATAAATCGTACTAACATATTTAAAATTAGTTGTGTACATTTTATAAAACCGGATCGTTACGCATCGAAAAAGAAAACTAGGATTTCTTCGTGACCTAACAAATGCAACTTTTACCGTCTAGACGTAATAACGAAAGCTCTAATTAAAAGTAAAAGTACTTACATTGCAGGTACTCCACATTCTCGTCTATTTCTGGCATCAGGTGCATGAAGGTAGTGGATAGCAGGACTCCGCCCCCGAAAGACAGCAGCGTCATGACCAAGACATTTTTGGACTTCAAGTCCCCGGCTTCATTCGCGGTGATCCATTTGAACTTCCTCGCGAGCAGTAAGGGGAACAGTCCGCAGATCATGGAGGCGCAGAAAAGGGTGGCCATGGAGACGCCTTTGGCCAGCAGGACATCGCTGACGTCATCATCATCATGACGCAGGATCGCGGACAGGTCGGTGACGTCGACACTCATTGTGATGCGGAAGGAAGGTGGTGTGTTAGTGGACGATGCGGAGGGCGCGCCGGCTTATATAGCGGCTGGTATCGATATCAGCGTGCGCGGGCGCCGGCAGCGGCGCTAGGACTAGCCTGCGCGGCGCACACGCGCTTCACAGCCCGTCCACTCCCGCGCAGCCTGTGCCACACCGTAGACCGTGCTGCGATGCTTCAAGCCTTCCAATCACACGCATAATAAATGTGCGAAAACTTTTTATTACGAGTTACTATTAAGCGCCTTCAGTTCAAAATTTATAGTAAGTAATTAAAGTAGAAATAACTATTTTAGTTGCTCTACCATAAGGCTGCCATTGCGGCACAGGACAGGAAGGGGTGGGGACTTCTCACGAAGGTCCTCTGTACCACTGGGGTACCACAGGACAACAACACAAGGCTGCCATTTGCCGCATAATTTATTTTCGTGTTGTTTTTTAAATGTAACTTTTTTTTGTGCAATGCAGAATATTAGTATTGTATTGTATTGTACCTTTGTGTATAAACAACGAAGAGAATTTAAATTTTGTTTTTAAACAACATCAGCAATGATGTTTTTTATGTAAATCACGTACCTAATAATAATGATGCATTATACGCCGACGTCAATCGACAGAAACGATGATGATTTTGTATAATTATTTCATCCTAACGAACAATTATACACAAATCAACATAAAGTGCGTATCTCACAAAATTCCGTAATCAACCGCATCTCAGCGAGGTAAATAACCGCTGGCATCTACATAATTATGTTACTACATATGTAGATGCCAGCGAAGATGTCGGTACTACATCTTTATAGAGCGCGGCACAATAGTTCAATATTAAAACCACCTTATCACTGTTATCACTGAGATATCAATAGCGCACTCATCTCGTTACACATGATTCAGAATCTGGCAGAGAGCTCGAGAGTTCTTGATAAGAAAAACTGAACTAAGTATAAAGGTTTGCTCGCACAAGAGGTTTTTAATGAGAAAAAGAAGGCCACTACTATTATTTACTCACCAATATGTTTTTTACTACATTTTTTTATTTGTGAATAAGTTAATTTATTTATGTGAATTAAATGACTATTATTTACGTAAATCTTAAAAAATCAAAACATTAAATTTATTCGAATATATAATTTTTTTATTGTTTAATTCTATTTACTTATTATGTTCACTGTATTCATTCTCATACGTCATGGTATATTGCTTTTTACATAACTTATATTACTTCTATTTAGAACCCCCCACACTAGCGTATTTTGAGCGTCAGTGTCGTGCGTCGCGCATACAATCATAGGCAGCAAGGCGAGTGAAACGGCTTGTGGGGCGATTCGGCCGCTGAGTTTCGGACGCGGCGGCCGAATCGCCACATTCATTATTTTAGCATTTTTGACGGGTGATTCGGCCGCCGAGTTCTACGTTCATTCTTTTTAATATTTTCGACGTGTATTTCGAGTAAAATAAGTATTTTTAAGTAATATTGCTGACGTTACTTTGCTTCAAATTAAGGCTGCGGCCGAAACACCCGTCAAAAATGCTAAAAATAATGAACTTGGCGATTCGGCCGCCGCGTCCGAAACTCAGCGGCCGAATCGCCCCACAAGCCAGTGAAACAAAAGACGGACGCGGGTGATTGTATGCGCGACGCAAGACGCTACGAGTTAAACCACCAACGTCGCAGATCATATAAAAATACCAACATACGATCCAAATCACATTCCTGAGGATTCAATGAAGCATCAGTCTGGAGTCATTAGCTACTCAAATCGATACCCAGAGACCGTAGCAAATACAGAAAGGACGACGGAAGGATAATTATTATTTTGTTAGACTGTGCCAAACAGAAAAGGTATATAGCCAAAGTCAAAATCAGCTACTTTCCCCAAAGAAACTTTTCTCGAAAATGAAAACAAAATTCGACATTCCCATTCAAAATTGTCATTTTAATCGAACAGTTCGTATTAAGGAGTAACTTTTTTTCGTTTCCAATAAAAGTTTCTTTGGAAAACTTGTCAGATTCATCGACTGTGAAAAATATGAAACAGTCTATCTCGTATAACGTTATTTTGTAGAGCCGCATACGAGCGCAGCTCCACAAAAAATGATTTCTTTTTAATTCTTTATAACATATCTCCTAGTTTTTGCTAGACTGTCACTTACATTCTGCATTCTTATTTTCAGCCATTTACAACATGCTGGGTTCTGTTCTGAGGTACCCAGAAACAGATGCAGTATGATTTGTCTCAAGTAAGAGTGCGCACGATCACCAAGTTTATTTTGCCGCCAAGAGCGCACTCATTCCAAACAGTGAGAAAGAAAATTAGACAACCGGAGCGGCAAAAATATACCTACCTTTGTTTTGCAAAGTTGTTTTTGCTGCCGCTCTGTGACCAACAATGTATATTATAAAAGGAGTATAAGCACAAATAAATTTGTAATCGTTCGCAGTCTTACTTGAGGCAGGTCCATAATTTATGCTAGCATGTAATTCGTATTAGTGTCTAAACAAAGCAAATCGGTCGTAGAGTCCTTCACCTGAGCTTGGCCTTATAAATTAAGACTACCAGCTCGAGGTATTACCATAAATTGATATCAGTGTATAAATAGGTACTTATGATAAATACTACGCAAGTATTTACTTCTTTGTTGCATGTTTATGATGTTGTTCATAGCAGTTCTTCAGATATTTAGCAGTTTTAGAGATATTCTAAGAAACTTAAAAAAAAATTACCAATATTAGCATATCAAAATTTATTTGTAACCGAGGTTAGAATTATGGTATAATATAGATATAGTTTCGAATAATTAATGTTTTTTATCCCAACTAATTTTGTTCAAATAAATCGTATTTGTTATAACTATATCAGCAAAAATATATATTTCCTCCGCAGCAAAAAACAATATAAGTCCAAGTATAAAAATATTTATTAGAAATTGAATATTTGTTGCTGTAATGAAAATCTATGTTAATCAATTATTGCTATCCAGGGATCAAATAGTTCTGATTGTTGAAATTTGATAAAAACGTTATTTTATTACAATAATGATGATCATGTGAAGATTAAGTGCTTAAAAATTGGTATATGTAATTAAAGCCTTGGAATTATACGATGGCTTCTAATAACTTTATCAGCGTACATAAAGATTATAAATTAAGTACATAGGAGTATAAGCGCGTAAACTGATATTGATAATAACGAAAATTTCGTTATTTTTCGTTAATATCGGACATAAGTATTTTGGTGGATTAATAAATCAATCTATCAAACATGACATCGCTCCTCCTGTCTCGGTGGAATCCGTTGGAGCCGTCGTCTGACTGCCTCAAGGAATGCAATATACTTAGATTTTAAATGTCTGCCTAAGAAGAAATTTACTAGTCTACTAGGCTTTAGCTATGTGTGCTTGCTTTCGAAACAAAGGGTCACGAATTAGAGTCCGGTCCAGGGCATACATTTTTGTGTGATGAGCGCTTGTGTTAGCTTTAAATTAGTTTAAATATATGGTAAAAATTTAAATACGTTTGTATTTATCTATACCTACGTATACATGTATGTATTTATCAGCTCTTGAATCCTCTTAGTCTTGCAGTTTAGGGTTAGATGACCGTGTGTGAGATATCCTTAAATATTACTTACTTTCAATAAGTCGAGTTTCGTCCAACAATCGACTTCTTCGACTAACGTACACTGAATCAGCATGGAGAATAAAAAATAACGGAAGAGTTTTTAAGATAGGAAAGAAAATCATTATTTTCCAGTCGTACCTTCGCCTGATAACTTGGTAATCACAAACATCTCGAAAGTAATGCATATCTTATAAACAAAATCTTTATTGTTTAACTCATTCTAAAACCCGAGAAAAAGATACAAAAAGTGGAAGGCCAGCTGGAAGACATTTCGTGAGAGATAAGCTGTGCCTGTTGTGTCCACTTTTTAAATACCTGTAATTGTAAAATATTCTGTGTGCAATAAATAATAAAATAAAATAAATAAAAGTATACGTCCTGAATAAAGCATTAACGCTTTTTTTCGCTTTATTTATTTTTAGCTCTGAGGTTTCGTAAAAAGGTAAACGTATATTTTTTTTGTAAATAAACTTGAAATATGCTTTCTTTCAATTTATACTTAGGTATAATTACTATTTTCTTGGAATTATGGAGAACTGAAAGCCTTCACAAATTCAAGTGAATAAAATCAGTAAAAAAATTACCTTTGTTACAAGTAGATACGTACCTAGCAAATACTACCTTTCCAATTTCCAAAAAAGTTTTGTGGAAAGATCAGTCGCCTTTGTGCAATTTAGATAGATTTTTGCATTTCTTTGGTGTTTTCAACAAACCTTTCCAGACTCACAAATTCAAACACACGAGGAAGCTAAAAACATGTTATCTTTAGTACAAAAAACAAACTTAATGTGTTTCCTCCTTGGACTGGATTCGTGTTTGGCTTGAGAGTGCAGTCCAACCGCATTCGCCCACTTGGCTGTGACCACGATGGGCCCCAAACCTGCAGGGTGGGTTTTTACACAAATTCCGCAGTCGCCATCATTTCGCCGCTCATTTAGTTGATTGCTTTGCATGCTGCGTAGTAAGGCTACGGGCAGACTGAGGGCGATAACGCACCACGTCCGATTCCATTCCGATTGTATGGACGCAGTGCGTAAAAGCGTTCTGACTGTAAACTACATTTCATTTTATTAAGGAGAAAGTGTAGCTCGGGTCTTATCAGAAGACAAATGAACTATAATATTGGTGATTACTTCATCGACAAGAGCGTATTAGGGACAGATAGAATGCCTAAATTATAAAAAAATAACTATTGAATTTTTTGGAGCACAGAATTGACGTATCTTCACTGACACTTGTAATATTTAAGAACTCAATAATAGATTACAAATTCCTTTATGCTCTAGATTTATAATAAAGTTGATATTTGCATGTTCAAAGTGTTTTAGTTGAGTCCATTGTATGGAGCTTTCAATAATAATATACAAAGTTCGAATGAATATAAAATACTTATAAATAAATGGGAATATGCTAACCTATGTTTTATTAAGAGTTAAAATTATCTTTTGTTAAAATTTTAATTGTTTTGGTTATTAAACATTGTCTGTCTGTACTAAAAATAATGACAACATAACGCAAATAGAGCAACAAAAAAACAAGAACATTGCATGAAAACTATTTTTTTGGCCATGAAAAATGAATCTTTAAAACTTTTCATTTATACGTTTTACGGTTGTTTTCTTCATAACTACGAGTAAGATTAAGATTCAAAAAGGGATATTTACCGTGGTATTCTTTAAAATCCCGTTTTAAATCTTAATAAGTACCGACTACCGAGTTGCTTTTCGTTTAGCTCCAATAAAATGTTTGTATATGAATCAGAGCTCTCATACAAAAGAATCGTTTTAATCGCATAGTAAGTAAGTTTTTTTTTCATTTCATAGAATAGAAGGCAGCACATGCGGTTGGACAAATGCACTACGAAATTCACCCCTATATACCGCTACGGAATGCGGGCGCTCTCAAGGTCATAATATCCAACCGCATGTGCTGGCTACTGTACATTCTGTATACTTATGTAGTTTAGATATTTTTTAAATAACATACCACATTCAAACAGACGTCTTGTGTAGACGGCTTTAGTTAATTGAGACAGGACGACAGACAGCCAGTTTCCAAACCACTTATTTGTTGCCAATGACATCAACATGAGTGACTTTGACATAATATGAAGCGAACAAATCACAGGAAGGCTATTGTTTCCATGACTGATAGATCCTTCTCAATCAATAAACAAATGACTGAGAGTGACTGTCATTTTTGAACGTCTCAGCGCTTGATTGAAGTAAGTGACTGCAGAAAATGGTCGCATTGTTGCAGGAAGTACTTACTGTCAATTGCTTTTCCTTATGTGTTTTTACGTTGAAAACGTGTTAAAACAGTGTTTAAGAGCAATAAAATTGTATCGGTGACGTCCATGTTTTCTTACCACCTACTCGTACTTACAGTACGTACTTACTCTTTGTTATCTATTTCTGAGATATTTACACCTGTTTGCACTAGCCTTAAATTAGGTTTTTTGTATAAATACATTGTTGAAGTTTTAGTAAGGGTCCCTTTAAAAAAAAATGAGATATAGCCTATGTTAGTCAGGGATCATGTAGCTTTTGAACAGTGAAATAATTTTTGAAATCGGTTCAGTAATTTCGGAGCTCGATGCAAACAAACAAACTTTTTCTCTTTATAATATTTAGTATAGAACTGAAGTTCGATAATTACAAATTACATAACATTTTTGTAACTATCGAACTTTAGTCTACAATATTAGAATGAATATCCTATCTAGTTCATCGCACGCATCATATGGGACAGGAAAATGAAAAATCAAACCGGAAATTTTATTAGATTGTGGTAAAGAGCAAGTAGGTACTTCATTCTTTAAATTGAATTATCTGTTCAACTCATCATATTAATATTATAAAAAGGAAAGATTTGTATTTTTGTGTGTGTGTGTGTGTGTGTGTATGTTTACTACAAAACCGATTTAAAAAATTATTTTACCATTAGAAAGCTACATTCAGGCTACCTTTTTCTGCGGGAAAAACTGTTAACGCGGGCGATGCCGCGGCGGAAAGCTAGTTAGGTACTTATATAGATGAATTGCTCAACTTTATGAAGGGGAAATATGACATACTCAGAGTGAGGACCTTATTGACGATATCGACTTATTGATGTTTTCGTAATCTACCTACAGCAAAGTTCAGCAGTACCTAGAATGTAAAAAAATAACTATTAATGAAAAAAGAAACACCGGATTGCGTGAAAAACGTTGTTACCATATTTTTTTACGTATTTTGTTAGTGCATCTTAACCTAACCTAACATAGGTGTGGACTGCATGTTTCTAAATAATTAAATTCATTATTATTATTAAATAGGTGTTACAGAAACTAAAACCGACAACACACACAGAGAACGTCATAACTGATGAACTTTAATGTTGCTACGTGTGCTACGGCGTAGCAGACCTCAGCCTGCTACGCCGTAGCACACTTTCATATTGTGTTTTCTATGGAAGTAAACAGTTTTCACTATAAATAATGAAACATAAGATAAGAAACGATTCTAGTCTTTTTAATATAGCTTATTTTTATTACGGAATGTTTTGTTTTCGTGACTTTTGTTTTTGCGTTTTTTCACGACAGTTCAAAAAAATACAACCAAATCGATTCGATTCGAATAATTTGGTTATATATTGTTTTTGACCCGACGCCTGATGATTTTCTCAAAAGTTTTGTAGGGAATTAGTAAGTACCTACTTTAAATTTGCTTATCTCTCCATACCCAAACCGACGGGCTGTTCTATCTATCGCAAAGGTGATAGGTACCTACTCTCTAGATCTCTACTAAAATCGTCCTTTTATTAGTTGTACATAAGCCTAGGTATTATATATTTTTATTTTTATATATCTCTATCTGTATACTTATTTTTGATATTTTATCAGTCTTTTAGATATGAGGCGTTATCTGGATTTAGCGATAACGCCGTTGCCCGTGTAACGGCCGTTACCATACTAACGGACGTCAGAGCCGCGTTACCTTATCAGTCTTATCTACATATACTTTGATAATTGATACCTAACGAATGTATCCGCCCCGTGAGATTTCACGTTCCTTATAATATGTTACGCGTGATCACTGCATCATTTATTTCAGACTAGTCGTTTGCCTGCGGCTTCGTCTTCTTTGATATATATTTTTCCACAATAAAAACTGCCTGAGCGTCTGTGGCCAACTAGCTAGAGACTTGCAATCGAAAGTTCTCAGGCTCATGCCTTGGCACTTACCAACGGCTTTCGATTTCGAGTTCATAATATACTGTACGTTTATTCGACGTTCGTACGGTGGAGGAAAACATCGTGAGGAAACCTGCACACACTTGCGAAGATATTCAAAGGTTGTATGTGAAGTAGACCAACCCGCACAGGATCAGTGTGGTCGACTAAGGCTTCTTCAGCCTGATTTCAGGGTAGGCAGGGTCGAGCCCCTCGGTGGGGATGAAAGTATACAAATCCTCAATTAAAAAGTTATTTTCTATGTTATGACGTGAATTTGAAGGATTCATTACAGTGTCAATATATTATCATGATTATTAGTTTGTTATTTTTTACTAGCTGTCTGCCCGCGGCTACACCCGCGTTGTTTTCCGTCTTTTCCGCAGTAATTTTTAACTATCCCATGGGAACTTTAATTTTCCGGGATTAAAAGTATCCAAGATGTTGACTAGGGATGTAAAGAACCACAATGCAAAGTTTCATTCAAACCGGTCCAATAGTTTATGAGATTAGCCCGTACAAACAGACAAACAGACAGAGAAACAAAAAAAAGAAAATTGTCTGGATATGTTCTATTTCACTTGTTACATCCTCCTGACTAGGATTTCATCTTTTTTTTTCTATGTACAGACATTTGAACTCTACAGTTTTATTATATAGATTACGAACATCTTTCGGGATCACGTGATTCGTGCCTCAAACAAACACGTGATTCGAGTTTTCAAACTTGGATGTCATGCGGCGGACGCATAGGTCATTGACCGACAGACGGGGCTAAGACTCTGACCTATAAGAGGGTAGTATTATTCTGTATTATTCCCTTGGGTGTATGTAATAATGTATGTAGATGTGTAGCAAGCAAGAAATTATGGTTACAAATAACTAGGGATGTGCCATTCCCGTGAATATTCACACTAAGAATGCTACTTTCCGTTTACGCTGGATTGAGGCCAACTAGAAAGAGTCAGTGAGATCTGTAGGGTCGGTCCTGTCGTTAGGTACCTAACCGGAAAAAAATCGCCTTGGTCTACCACATCTAGCCAGCTTGAACAGCGAATTTCGTTAGGAACAATCCTGGGAACGGAATTTTCCTGGGAATGGTGGGAATTTTCCCGAGAACAACACATCACTGCAAATAACCCTCTTTCAAAGTGGCGGAAAATTGAGTTCACTTCCACAGACCAAAGAACTAAGACTGTATGATAAAATGTAATTTAAATAGGTACTTAAATCTGTTCCAATAAATTAAAGGAGCGAACCCACAGAAGCAGGTAAACGCAGGCTGCGGGACGAAATCCGTGCTTATATAGGTAATATGCAGCCTGAAAAATAAGATCGCGCCCGCTTTCTATGGGACAGACAGTTAGAAACTCGCTCGGATTCCAGCCCGCTCTTTACCGCGTCTATGGGTGTGCGGCTTTATGGTTTTTCTTGATGTATTTTAATAATTAGTAGTAATAAATAATAATAAATTTGGGTACGAATACCTAGCGACATTTTCAATAATTTCGTTTACAATCAATTAATTTTGATAAGCCGCTAAACGTCGTTAGTATTGTCGCTGGTATATTTTATTGTTATATTTATGGACTTTAATGTCGTTAAACAATAAATGGACTCCTTATCTGGGGCTATATTATGTTTAATTAAAATGTATTACATGATTAGATACTTATTTGATATAAAGGTAATTTAAACATGACGTGCATTGTGACCTTACACAACATCTTAGATACTTTTAATCCCCGAAAATTTAAAAGTTCCCGAGGGAGAGTTTAAAAACTATAGTAACTCATACGGCTCAGCACATTATGAATGAGCTTAATGCTTATCTCCAAAACTGTCAGATCTTATAGGTATCTCCTGTCAACATAGATCTCTTGGATACTTTTAATCGCGGAAAATTAAAGAGTTTCCGTGTAATAGTTAAAAATTACTACGGAAAAGTCGAAAAACAAAGCGGGCGTAGCCGCGGGCAGACATCTAGTGAAAAAATAAATTTAAATTTTGAATTATTAAGCAAAAGTAAAACAATGCTAAAAAAATAATTGGTGAGACATTTTGTCGAATTTATATTACCTTTTTTCCACTTACATGGATGACTCTTTTCCAGTTTCTTTTTTTTTTCTGAATTATGTTTAAACATAACGTCAGTCGTCAGACCATTTTAGACATCTAGCGGCAAGTAGTAAAACTTTTTGCAAGTATATAAAAAAAACTTAGCATAGGTGGCGCTGAGCATTTTGAGTTTCAGGCTATTCAACAACAGATGGCGACAGTGTTTCTAAAATTCTGACGGCGAAGGAAAACGAAATGTCAAACAAAATATTATTCAGGCACCTTTCACCAAAATCTGAGCGGTTTTGATATAAAATGTGTCTGTGATGTGTCTACCTTTAGCAGAAATTGCTATAATTTCACAATAGTTTCAGCGATAGTTCACGCGCATGTGCGTTTATTCGAAGGTCAATGCGCATAGTCAAAACATTGCGCATTCCGTTGTTGGTAACCTCATCAAGTCGATCGACCTGCTTCGGGGCTGCTGTCAGTGACTCTGTGCTGTATTTTGGTGCCTATTGGGAGTGCTAAGTGCCGACCGCCTTTTGTTTTAATTAGGTGCTAGTTATAAATAGAATTTCAGGTAAGTGAACTTGTATAGTTTTCCCAGTATTTTTCTGTTTTTATTATAAACCTAAGGAATCATTACTACTCTAAGCTGTTAAGTAATCTTCGGTCTCTTGTAGTACATATCATTGTATTATACATGAAACAAACAATGTAACAAAAAATCTCAAACAGGATGAGCTGGCATCAAGGCTTAATTTGATGATGTCATTTTTAGAAGTTTATTATTGCCATTTCATTAAAGATTTGTGTTGCTGTATGCTGGTGTTTTATAATCACCATATTGAAATTTATCTTATCTACCTATTAACAATGTGTTTCTTTCAATACAAACTAAAAGTTGGTGTATGTATTAAATTTCAATAATTAGTTAACTTAGCATCTTGTCGGTCTATGCTCAGTAGGAACTACCATTTATGTTCTTACTCACTTTATGATTCAGAAGATTATTCATGCACAGGAAAAGGATATTTGAAATTCGTATTAGGAACATTAAGTTAAGTATTTCAAAATTTTCCACAATAGCAATATACTATTTATAATTGAAGTGAAAAATTAAAATCATTGAGCTTAGGCAGGGACTCCTTGGCTATCCGGGCCATACAGGCGAACAATGATTTTAATTTTTCGCTTCGATTATAAATAATAAATATACGTTAACAGAAGATATCTGTTGAAAAAGTAATACCTAGCAATGTAGCCACAATTGTCTTCTCCTTTTATTGCACTGGATATTATAAATTCTTCTGTGCTTTTTTTTAAGTTGTTGATTTTATGATTTATTTTTATTGACACCAAAAATAGACTGTACTTGAAATGACAGTAAGAACAACAAAAAAGAGAATGTAGGAAACATCTATTTGTCAGTCTTCTGTCTTCCTTTCATCCAGATCATGGTCTAAGAAAACAAGGTCTAACCATTAGACCACGTGACTGACACAAGCCTACGTCATTTTGTCTATTCATCCTTGTCGAATGTGTGTAATAGACAAGGATGTACAGAGCAAAGTGACGTAGGCTTGTGTCAGTCACGTGGTCTAACGGTTAGACCTTGTTTTCTTGGACCATGATCCAAATCCATTCTGATGTATCGATTGGGACAAGCGAACACTGACATTTCTCTGTACTTTCAGATGGTATATAATATTATTTATTATTTTGGTGATAATATTTAGTATCTGTTTTGGTGACCCATCAATTTTATTAGGTAAAATTAAATATTTATGTATTATTTATATTTTACAAGTGAGATTATAATCTCACCTATATTACCAGCAAAATGTTGCTGTACATGCCTTATTTTTTCAGTAAATAACTATTAAAATTTGTCTATACATAAATTAATACCTCATTTGAATATAGATGTTGAAATCTTCATCACAGAATTATGAACTAAAAATTGAATTGGTTTTATTGATTTGTTATAATGTGTGGGAGAAAAATAAACATTATTATTATTATTATAGATATTCTGTGCTGAACGAAATCAACTGTGGATTTATTAGGCAGTGACTAAAAGCACATCTCAAGAATAAATAAATCTGAACCCTAGATTTCACATTAATTCTAGTTAACTTATTTATAATTCTACAATAACATACATACTATATAAAATAAACATTAAGAATTCTGTCAAATTCGCGAATTCCATATGAGTAGCCCAGAATGTTTTAATATGGTACTTAGGTATTTATTTAGGTACTAGTAGAAAAGGGGGGGACCCAGCTTTGGTCACATACATGTACCTTTTTCCCGATATGCTTTTCCTTTGTATTCAAATGGCGTTAGAAGGGCTTATACGTATACATTGCGTAAAAAAAAAAGCTTAACTGAAAATTTAAAACATAGTGCCTGTACAGTTAGCCAGCATATCAGGTAAAATCAGGTTGGACACTTTGACCTTGAGAGCGCTCGTATTCCGTAGGCCGTAGGGGCGAATTTCATAGTGCAAGTGTCCAGCTACATGTACTGGCTTCTGCACTTAAGTCATATGCAAAAACCCACAAATAGAATTGAGAAACGAAGTAAAATGCGCGTAGAACATGAATGGCGGATTGCCAACGCTGGGTCGGATGTGAAATGGTGCGGTCAAGCGCAGTCAGTCAATGACTCCGGCCAGTAAGACGTTTGTTTATACTGCAACCTTGACCATCGTGCCATGACCCATCAGCCAGACCTTTTTAGGGTTCCTCAAGGGAGCCTCGGACCACGGTCTAGCGCGTTGATATTGAAAAACATCGTGAAGGAGACGACGCCTGAGGGGCTCCGTTTCTGATTATAAATTCTGATTTTGGTTATGGCCACGCCCCCGCCGGCGGGTACGGGCGTTGTTACCTGAAGGGTAATTGTTACCTGAAGGGTCCTTTTTAGGGTTCCCTGACACCCCTTTGCCATTTCTCTAATTCTTGCCTTACGATGCGGGAAAGAGCGATCGGACGATATCCGTTTATATGCAGCCTGTCCCATGGAAAGCGGGCGTAATCTGTGTTACAGACTGCATATAAACTCGGATATCGTTCCGCAGCAGCCCAAAGACTGTATTCAATTTGTCGTATCATTCGGGTCTTCGCTTAAGAACGTCTACTCCAGCGACTGACTAACGTTGGCTGCGAGTTATACGCTCTCGCTCTCCACCTACTTTCCTTTTCTTTATACGTGGTGATAGTTCTGGGCTAACCCGTTACCTATATCCGCCTAGATACAAATGCAAAAATACCACGTATGATAGAACCTTAGTTTTTATCGCGCCAATACAAGAACTGCGAGTATACTTTTTGTGAAGTGCATAGGTGGTAACCATCAATAGGTAGCATCATTATTATTTATGGCAGGTTTATTTCAGTTAATACTAAAACAGCATTTTTTGTGAGATAAATCATAGTATACGAAAGATCCTGTACGTAATCTTTGCTTTTTGCCGGTTACTTTATTTTGGTCCTACATTTTATTATTTACTTCCGACCCGCCCCGGCTCCGCACGGGAAAATGGTTATTGTGGGTTATCCTTAAGTATATTATGCATGTATTATACATATAAACCTTCCTATTGAATCACTCTATCTATTAAAAAAACCGCATCAAAATCCGTTGCGTAGTTTTAAAGATTTAAGCATACATAGAGACATAGGGACAAAGAAAGAGACTTTGTTTTATACTATGTAGTGATAGTGATGTATTCAATACAAATTACAATACATTACATACGAAATTATGTTCTTTAAGTATATATGGTGTCAATTCCCTCCTGCCTATTAAGGCGTCTAATCGTTTTGGTCGAGTAATTAGCTCATGCTTAAAAGTTTTTTGTCACTGCCTTTGTAAAATAATTATAATTTCGCGACAGTACCTAGTGGAGTAATTAAAGATCAAGTATATTCTATTAATTTAAACCAGTTTCAAAAATAAACAAAAAATCTTAAAACATTTGCCAATGCAAGTGAGTCAACCGAGAAGGAAAAGGCAACATCCAATTTAATCTAATTTACCCACACGTTACAGTACCTACCCATTTTCGTTGTAACATTGACAAACAACTTGAAGCGGGAGTTCGCTAAGGTCGACAATTTGTCGCCTGTATAAATCCTTTTCATACAAAACGTACAATGCGGAGTGAAATGGCAAATGTGTTGATAAGGAGATCGCGTCGGAAGTCGGGACGGGAATCAGTGGGATGGGTCGCTGGAACGACCGATTTAGGACGTATGCTTTAAAATGCTGTAAATTGAAATCTGTTGTGTATAATATTCGTTTTTATTCTAAGCAAAGCTTAGAGCGTCGTTGGCCAAGTGGCTAGCTAGGTACTTTTGACTTCCATTTGGAAGTTCGTAGGTTCAAGTCTCGGCGGCACGTACAAAACGAATGTGTTTTCGATTTCATATATACGTGGTTATTTACTCAACGCTCTTATCGTGAGGAAACCTGCAGTGACCTGCACACACCTGCTAGTTACATAAGCAGTTAGCTTTTTACACGCTTTATATTAGGTCCACTTGTATGTAACTAAGTATGTAATGGAATCAAAGGTAACTAATTTAACCATCTTCCAAGGGTCGTAGCGTAATGTAATTTGGAATGTATACGTAATTCCGATGACAACACAGTAATATGACACAAACAAGCTCATCTGATGCTGGAGCCGGAAGGTGTATAGTGGAACTCTTCAACGGCTGATAGTAAACCCACCGAATTTGGGCTCATTTGATTTGTCTAAATAAGAACTTTATATTGGCGAGGTGAGGTGACCAGTTAACCAGGGTCTGATGAAGGATCCCAAAGTTAGATAGTGAAACTCTTTAAGTAAGCATCTTAAGCGTGTTTTCCTAGTGTTTTTTAAACTATTATTTTTTTATATTTACAATAGATAAGGATTTGCTTCTAACTTTGGCTCCTTGTTATCGCATCACTTAATTTATTTGAGAATTTCTCAAATCCGGTGAAGCTTGAACCAATCAAGTAACTTACTTTACTTATTGTACTTTTTCGACACAAGCGTTAGGTCAATTAAAAACAAAGAAAGTTTTCATTATTTGTTCGTTCGGTTCTAACTTCGACAGTTTTGGAAATTGGGCTGCAAAAACCTAACGAAATGTAGAACATAGCTGTTGTACCCTTTGTAACTATCATCGGAACAACCTACCTATCCTATGACGTAAGCCTGGATAGGAAGACGGTCAGCACTTTCTGCCCTTTTCCTGTAGGCGCATCGATTTACCGTTTAGATTTTTTGCTGTGCTCGCTCGTGCGTGACTTGAAGTTTTTTTTTTACAACTATCTATTGATTTTGGAATTACTTTTGTATGTCTCTAACTAATATAACATTTCCCTCACGTAAATGATTATGAACTAAAATTAAAGAATGTATCAATCAATATTCAAAGTACCTACTTATTATTAAACAAACATATTTGTAAATATTGAAATTTAAATTACAAATATTGATGAATCGCAAGGAAATGGCAGACCCTTCATGGTCAGAAAAAATGAGACCACATTAAATCTTTGAGTAAACTGTGTTAAAAACATCCCTCCTTCCAAAACCCGTGAGGGGAACGGCGTGACCGACCATGACCTGAAATTATCGAAATCCGTGTTAATTCCTTGTTTACTCGTAACTACGAAGTAGATTACGAAACTCTGTTTATGTAAGTAAATGTTAGTTGACTAAGTTATTGCACGTCGAATTTTGCCCAACAATTTCGTTGATACTTACTAATAAATATATTATACATAAATACATAAAGACACGCTCTTTTCTCTTACGGAGTGAACAGGGCTCGACCGGTATACGGGAATCACAAACTGAAACCACGCTTCAGTAAAATGTTGGGTTAAAATTGGTACGCACGCACTTATACGTCGATCTTTGTGTTTCCGAATAAAATAATGAGAGTGTTATTATACCTTCTATTAAATTAAAGACTAGGACATTACTTTTTGATCTGATATTTGGAGCTCACCCTTGACCAACAATGAGCCACAAACAAACACATAATGAACCCCTATTGAGACTGATACGACCGGCGATAAGCCTCCATAAGCTCGGACGTCAATGTGACGTCGTTAGGACACTAATGCCTCCACTCTCCTATCGAGCAAAAAATAAAGGATGAATAAATGACATCGTAAATTTTCGCTTAACGTCTTTCTACGACGATCTATGCCAGAGCCAATGGTTTTATTATTTCAGAATCAGACAATCAGATACCCAAGATATCTCTAAATATTTATGTTAGTAATGGCAAAATTTGCAATGTCGGTCTGTGGCCATTACTTTGAGCGATGGTAAAGGCCTTTCCTAAAAGACACCCAGTATCCCATCTATCAATTTTACAGTCCGAAAAACTCATGTAGATATTCTAATGTGATAAGTAAGAAACTACTCATTTCTTTTGCGTATTTCGTGTTCCACAGCTGTAGAATAGAATAGTGTTTGTGTTGTATTGAATAGAAATCAATTCGAAATCTTAGTCCCCTGCTAACTTCTATTGTCCTTGAAAGGACATCAGATTCTTAGCAGATAACCTTTCTCCAGTCAGACGTGACACGACCTACGCATATCTGATTCTTATAAGAGCTATCCTTAATTTATTTCTTGTTTGTATAAATTTTGTGGCATAATTCCAAGAACGGTAGGTAACTCAAATGTTTGCTATTTCATTTTATAGTGCAGTGACCTAATGGAGACTACGAGTACTTTTTGGCTTCCCATAGCACAGGAATTCTTAGTTTGGGGGCCAGGAACACAGTATGTTATTACTATTTTGGAAAATAAATTACTTTTTTTTCCCACGGTTATGCAGCGGGGTAATTCATTCATCTATTTATTTCTAAATTTGGTGTCATATCATATATTGAAATCTGTATAGTACGAGTATTTCCCGTTAATGGTAATTTAGAAGACTTGCTACTTGATAGAAAAAAAAGGCGTAGATTGTAATGAAATTTGTGAAAAATACTGTTGTTTTTAGGGTTCCGTAGCCAAATGGCAAAAACGGAACCCTTATAGATTCGTCATGTCTGTCTGTCTGTCTGTCCGTCCGTCCGTATGTCACAGCCACTTTATTCCGAAACTATAATACCTATACTGTTGAAACTTGGTAAGCAGATGTATTCTGTGAACCGCATTAAGATTTTCTTACAAAAATAGAAAAAAAACAATAAATTTAGGGGGTCCCCATACATAGAACTAAAACAAAAAAAAAATTTTTTCATCAAAACCATACGTGTGGGGTATCTATGGATAGGTCTTCAAAAATCATATTTAGGTTCCTAATATCATTTTTTTCTAAACTGAATAGTTTGCGCGAGAGACGCTTCCAAAGTGGAAAAATGTGTGTCCCCCCCCCTCTAACTTCTAAAATAAGAGAATGATAAAACTAAAAAAAATATATGATGTGCATTACCATAAAAACTTCCAACGAAAATTGGTTTGAACGAGATCTAGTAAATAGTTTTTTTTTAATACGTCATAAATCGTAAACCGCAATTTACCTTTCACTATTATTAAAACATCGATCAAAGTCACAACGAACTACAAAAACTTTTATATTATGTTACTGGCTGCTACGGAACCCTTCATGGGCGATTCCGACTCGCACTTGGCCGCTTTTTTTTTCATATGCCGTATTGCGAATCACCGAACTCTATTGCGTCGCATCCTTGAAAGGACATCTGAACCATCTGAACCATAAAAGTTAACCTTTCTCTAGAATCAGACTGCCCACGCTTGTCTATTTATTAAATAAGCTATCTATCCATAATTTTTTGTTTACACAACATTTGTGGCATGATTCCAAAAACGCCAGTTCAAATGATGCTTCTGTTTCATTTTATGCTACTACGCATGGATTACTCCATGCTGCCTATGTCTAGTGTTTATCTATCACATTTGAGTAGTTTTGATCTTTGTTCTATCTCCTGATTTACTATATTTAGTACATTTTGGTGTCAATAAAAAACACTGTGTGTGTATATAACCTATCTATAGGTATTAAATAAATATTCAAATTTCGTCAGTATGTTTTCCAACGTAGTTTCCCACCATAACTTATATAAAATAAAGAACTAGTAATTAACCTAAATACCCTCCCGCTGGACAGAACTCTGTCCGAAAAACCATCATCACCGATTCATAAATCCGTTTTATCGTTTTAATTGTCCTACGCTTGCGACGAAAAGGGTTGCCTGGTAGAAATTGCTACCTTAGCAATAAGGCCGCCTTTTGTACACCTGTGTTGTTCTAATTTGTGGTATTGTCTTGTATGCAATAAAGTATATTATATTCTAAAAGGTACAACCAATCAAGCTTCACCGGACTTATTCACAAATCCATCAAAAATCACATGCAGCAAAATTCAATGTCACTTTAGTTTCAAGGTTTTCTTAATCTGCCTTTTGTCGAAAATGGTAGGTACCTTTTTGTATTTGCGGTCAAGGGCCGCCGTATGTGTAAATCATATAATAAAATAAATTCAATTCATTTTAATTTATACTTTACATAAGTCATAAAAATGTCTTACTAAGTTTTCAATATTGTAGCTTTTGTACCCGGCCCGTTATTTTCTCCCACCACCGCTTTCCTCTGTTTACATTCACCCGCTTATGTGTTTTCATTATGCAAGATAAAGATTAATATAGGTAGTATATCTCGAGAGTAATGTGTGGTGAATGGTCTGGTGTTTGCAGAATGTGCTCCGGAGCGCGATCTGGAGTTTATCGCCGCAAATTGCTTTCCTTTGTTGTGCTGCACCATACAGACTAGTTTATTGGCGACCGATTTGTCCTAGATCTCTTCGATAGAAGACATTAGTGTTTCAATACTAAATTATTTTTAATAAGCCGTTCCTATAATTTATGTTTATTCATACAACCATCATAAACAAAGATGGTCAGAATTGCCAAACCCACCCAGGAAAATTAGATAAACGTAATTGAGCATTGTTTTAACAGGCGACGTTTTCTGAAAATTACGATACCGTTTTTAATTGAGGCATACGTATACGTGTGTTCGCAATTTAAAAGTTGCTATGATATGAGGGTAGGCGCAACCCGGCGGGCTGCCTCCCCCGCTTTGCGGTGCGCGCGACTATTGATTTTCCCGCCGGCCGTGCCACTCCGAGCGCATATCTTCGCGAAAGATTACTGGACCTTTCAGGATACGCCGAAACCCGACTGTCGTTATGACCCTCAAATCTTGTTCGCAAATTTTCTGCCCGAAATAAACGGCTTATCTCTGCCTTTAAACGTTTATTGGGACATGTATTCGTACGGACGTTGGGATTGCTATTTAAGGCTTTCCTCAAGGACACAGGATGTTTCTCCGCCTAATTTTATGTCAGAGGTGAAGGTGAGAGGGGCGGAATGAGTATCGGCGCCCCCTTGGCAGCTTCGGTCTTGACACCCCCTCAACGTGTCCTATCTCGGCTTACTTTACACCGCATGATTTACGACCATGTGTCACTTAATTTAATACAATATACCGCGCGGAAACTTGAGAGGCGCTGAAAAAATCTGTATTACCTACCTACAGGACCTAAAAAAATACTAGCATTATTTATTAACTATCGCACGATATTATGACCTGTCTCAAGTACCCAAGACTGCGAATGATTACAAATTTATTTGCACTTTTTGTACTCCTTTTATAATAAATACATTGTGGTAGTAGAGCGGCAATAAAGAAAAACTTTGCAATACAAAGGTATGTTTGCACCTTCGATTGTCTTATTTGCTTTCGCACTGTATGTAATGGATGCGTTCTTGGCTGCAAATCAACTTGGTTTAACACTACGTCTACGTCACATCTACGTTTAAACAGATACTACCATAGTCTAACAAAACCAGGTCTTCTCTTTCCAGAGTGACACAAGCCTACGTCACGACACTGTGCGAGAAGAAAATAACAATTAACTCGCATTCGACAAGGATGAACAGCATGATTACGTAGGCTTGTGTCAGTCACGTGGTCGGAAGAGAGTACCAGTAGAGTATGCCTACTATGTAAGTAGCGACAGGCTCGAGAAGCTGTCAAACGTGACATATTGACAGAACTACTATGGCTCTAATGTCACTATGTCGCGTTTGACAGCTTCTCGAGCCTGTCGCTACTTACATAGTAGGGGGGCAGGCGGAGTATATTATTATACCATAGACACTACCGTTACAAATGATTTCCGGTAGCTCCTTCCCGCTTTTCCTGTTACTGAATAGTTATCGTAATATGATTATTATTTCGTTGATATTACAAACATGCGATCCTTTATTGATATCTTATAGGATATGTTTTTTCTATATCGAGTAATATCGTTTTATGCGGTAATTTTTGAAAGCGCTTTAGCGTTATTGAATTGGTGAATATTCCATAGCTTTCACAAATATTATTTTCTTCATATAAAAATAAAAACTTCAAAGCAGTTATAACATCAAAGATGACGTGATTGTCCTAAAATCGTCAAAGTAAATGTTCAAGCTAAGCAAAATAAATAATGTAATTTTTGGAGCTCAGAGCCTTCCCTTATCCCCGAGCCCCCCTTTCCCCGTTGCCCGCCTAATGAGTAAACGAATTACTTGTCTTAAAATTAAGTTGGAATTTCAGGAAGAGTAATTTCATACTCTTTGATAGAAGTCTTTGTCCATCAGTGGGCGTCTTTCGGCTAAAATTATGATGATGAATTTCATTTATTTATAGAAGGTATGTTGTGAATAATTTATGGTACCTACAACTGGACGACAGCTTCACAAGCAAAATTACAATTCAAAGGTCGTGAGCGGACGCGGCTGCGCGTTTACTACAGAAATTGTATAATTTTACATGCGACATGGAATGTTTTCACTTTTGAATAAGTCTGTTTGTTTTTAAACTATTTGAAGAATTCGTTTTATGTGTAACATCAATTCTTCTAAATCAGTAAAGATAGCTTCGACAGCAGTCCAGTGATTGATTACTTTCTGTCTGAAGCATGTTCGATAGAGATCTTCGCCCCATTTACTTCTTTCTTTATAAAGAATTCTTTAAAAGGAGATGTAATGAAAATTTCGTCTGATAGCTCTATTTTAGAAGCGTACATAAATATTATTTATAAATAAAAGTATAGCTTTCTATCTTGAAAGCTTTTGTTCCATTTTAAACATGTATTTATATAGCAGAATGAACCATGCCGAACCATTTGCAATCCAATTCCGATAATAGGTACCTACTAGTCGTATTTATATTTTTGTTTAGTATTTGAATTCCATCTAGATAAGAAAATCGATTCCTCGGTAGCAAATTTTGTACTCCTCTTGCGACGAAATAGAGATGTCATGCAAATGTATCGATTTCCTGAATGTGAAGTGGTTCGGTTGTAATAAACCCACGTGTTCTTTAACACGCGAACACGCAAGGTGCCTTCACTTTCGATACAAATTGTATATTATTACAACACTTGTTATTCCATTAACACTTTCAGTAATTACTCGGTTCTTTTACTATTATTGCGTCATTGTTTCTCTTTTTTAACCCTCGACGAAAAAGAGGGGTGTTATAAGTTTGACGTGTGTGTCTGTTTGTCTGTCTGTCTGTGGCATCATAGCTTCTAAACGGATGCGCCGATTTTAATCTAGTTATTTTTATTTGCAAGGTGTCACAATCGACAGTGTTCAGCTATGATCCAAGAATATTTCTTTAGCCCTTTGTATATTATCAGCTCTTTTATAATTGTTGAAAGGATTAAGTAACTGTTTTGTGTCGGAGTTATTAAAATTTTTAATTTAATGATATTTTGTTTTAGTCGATTTTACGATAATAGATTATTTAAAAAGATGATTAATTAACTACATTTTTATTAAGAAAAAAGCTTATTTCTGTTTTTTTTTTGTTATTGTCTTATTTGGTAATAAACTACTTTTACTTTTTTTAAATAAAATGATTGTAATATTGTCAATTGAATTTAAATAGAGCTATAAGACTACAAAGACTAGACTACACGACTACACTTAGGTCTTTCAAGTCCGGTGAAGCTAGATTGGTCGTACTTTATCGACACAAGCATAGGTCAATTAAAAAAAAAAAACGGAGGTATTTTTTACAACAGACTAGACTTTTCACAAAGGGGATTGTAAAATGCAACTTTTATCTGGAACCAAGTATAGGCTTGAACTTGAAGTAGGTCAGACGTGTTCGACCGGGAGACATGCCAGCTGGCAAGTTACGAGTATGTTGAGACCCATCGGCTACACCTCCACGCATTTATTTCACGCCCAATCCTGTAGCTGTGATTGCAAATCCTTGTTATTTCGAGAAAAAAACCTAATTCTGAAGGTAGTTTTATCTATGTTACCTAATATTCTTATGTTAATCTCTCTTTCCTTACAATTGAATATCCTTTAGATTAGACACATGATTATAACATAACATATTACATGGAACAATAAAATAGAACGGTAACAGCTGCGACATAAGTTGCCCTTATTGCTCTGAGTAATTTCTCTGAATCAACTTTTTCACCTAATGTAGATTATGAAGATTTTACACAAATATATATAAATGTAAATAAACTTTTTTTGGCGTTTTTGTTACTCTTGATGGTCGGCGGTACTTTTCTTATTTTTTTAGTCTAGTTTCTTTTACATTTTCTGTTTCGAACCTTTTTTTACCCATCTGTAATATTATTATGTTTTCGTTTCTTTATATTTGCCGTACAATGATTTTATTTTCTGCCTTTGTTATGTTTTTTTTTTGCTTTTCTTTAAGCACTGACGTGTACCATCGCGAATATTTTGATTAGAATTCTTGTAAATATTTTTTCAGGAAAAATTATAATTACTAAGAAATACTGTGAACAGATAGTTATTTATTTCTTATAATATAAATATTTTAGGCATTTTTTTACACTATTTGTTTAACGAATGCACAATAAATATTATTTTTAATCACTTTGAATAGACAAAAACGTCTGGTGTCGTCCAATCAAAAATGTTTAAAAAAATTACATTGTACTTATACTTACTGTAGGTATAGGTAGCAAAGTATATTTATTATTAACTTACGCCCTTTTAAAACTATACTAACGGTATGGCATATAATTACTATTCATAGGTAACCAGTAAGAACTGAACCGAAAGTTTAAATTCAACTAGAAGTCCGCAAACAAGGCGCGGATCGTGCGGGGACGGGGGAAATTGTTCTTTGTCCCAACCAAAGGTCACCCCCGCACCCCCTCTATGACCGCCAGTTCATTGTTAACAAAACGTTAAATCCGAGAATAAAAATTATATTACAAACGGCGCTCCAGCCAGCCAGACATAAATCATGAAATCTGTTACGCAATTTTCCGCCTGAAATCATCTCGACGCTGTGATAAGGCCAGTTAAAAATACTGTCTTTTTACAAACTTCTTCAGGCAAGACGAGAACAAAAAATCTGTCTTTATCAGGCTTAGGCGGGTTGCAAAAGGAACAAAGTTATTTATGCAAAAGCTTCCTTATGTTTTCCTTTTTTGCAAGCTTTTTACTTCGAAGTCAGAGAAGGAAGTGACATAACTGACTATGTATATGACTTCAATCCGGCACCCAACGTCCAATTCCTTGAACGCCCACTTCCCTCACGGCCAGATCCTTTATCGACCATTTACTTGAACGGCCACATGGCGTAGATCTCTATTACGATCAATACCCTGAACGAAAACATACCCTATCTCTTACGCTACGGCCGTGGCTACGGCGTAGCTGGCGTAGCACTTTGCTACGAAACTTCTATTTTCGTTCTCTGCTACATACAGTTGATATTATGCAAGTGAAAAGTATGATTTATTTCGATAGTTTTGCTATGAAGATCCTTTTCTGACTAACTTTGCTACAACTGATGCGCATTTTGAAAACTTTTCATGTAATATCAGATGCTACGACTTAACTTAACCGCCGTGTGCCGTGCTAACTGTAGTGACAGTTTTCCAACTTTGTTTATTTTCTTCTACGGTTAGTACTAAAATGTAAGAAGTCTATGTTTAGAAAAAACAAGAATTCACGCTAACTTTGGTTTGAGCAAAGCTTATTAACTGACATCATTAAATGTTTTTATAAAAACCTATAATTAATCAAATTCTTTGACTTTGACTAGCGTTTCGTTAGTTTACCTTCGAATTTCCAATTATATTTAGTTCTAAACATTCTGGTTATATCATACATTGTACCTTTATTCTACACGTTGTATAATATTCTGTGTTTATCTACTGAAATTATAGCACCGCTGGCCAGAGCGGCGCTAAAGGTCGTTTCATTATAAACATAGACACTGCTAATTTATGTAGCTGACACATTCAGAGCAGAGAATAATTAAAACACCAAACTATTCGTTTTATCTGACATAGAATAAATAAGCAAAAATTACTTATAAAGCGCTTCATTGATAGTTTTTTATAATTATGTGAATTAGTTCTATAACGTCAAAGTTAAAGTTAGTTTAGTTCTCATAACAACACGTAGTTTGGTAGGTATTATTTATCAGCACATTTTCTACCCGGAATTAGACTGAATAGGCGTTTGTTCATCCAAGAAAAAACCATCAAGGAACATCAAAATTGTACTGTGTTGTATTGTATTGTTTTATTGTTTGTTATAAATTGTATTGTATAATTGTATTTGTACATGTCACTTATAAAATAGTTCAAAAACGTGGCTCGAAAGTTCACAATGCAGAAAACTGCACATTCAGCTACCGCAACTGCAGGCTTTGTGAAAACTTCCCAATGCTCATCCACATAGAGCTTTCTTTTCCTTGAACTACTTTCTACGTAATACCGCACCGGCTGAGTTTTATTTATTCTAAAAGCTGGGCTCAACCTCCTTTTCTTCCAAAGTAGTCCGAATACAGGGCGTCTACTATGAACTCTTATCTCGACTCAGTTTGGGCCTTGAAACTGAATTATCATCTTATTCTCTCTCACTCATTCTCATATCACTATCTCACTCAAAAACAAATGTGACTTAAACTAAGTCTTAATGAGACTTCAGAGTTGAAAGTAGGCGCCGCCGAATAGTCATCTCCGTATAGTTTTGACAGCGATTGAGTATCAATTGGGCTTACTATGGATGTTTCAATTAAAAACTTACTCTACTATACTTATTTACTAAATCTGTGTTCCAAACTAAATTACTAGGTCCATGGTGTTCCATTCAACCGCGATGTAGTTAACACTGACAATGAGATAATGTTGGAGATGACAATTCATTTTAGGTTACGAAATGAAGTCGTAATAAAATAAGAGTTGTGGATAGTAGGCGCCACATTACAAACTACCCTCCGCTCTATTACCTATTCAAAGTGGGGTTTAGTAGAGATCCCTAACCCTGTGGGAATTGTACCTACCCTTTTCTAAAACCTATCTCGAGGTCACTTAGTTGCGGTAAGCTTGCTTATAAAGCTTGACCAGAAAAATCAAAAACCTGCTCTGAAGGCGCCACGTGTAATTTTCCTCTCGGCTGCGCTCGTTTCCCCTTTTTGCAGTTCCTCGAACGCGTACACGCACAACGTCAAACGCGCCAACGAATCGTGCTGTCGCACTGTTCAACGCTGTGGTTGCTCAGCAACATGAAGCTGATATTTTTAGTGATAAAATTGTCAAATTCATTAATTTTGTCGTAACTTTTTTATGTACTAAAGATTAAATTAACCTCTACATGCTTTGGATCATCTGTAAGTGTAGTTGGAAATTGTTAATAAATAAATAAATAATAAATAAATAAATAAATTTATGTTTATGGCAACTATTTTTATCATAAAATTAGTTCCATTGAAATTCCACAATATGGCGAGGATTTTTATTTTTCTGGAGTTTCATGGTTGGTTAATAATAAAATACCACTACCAGATATTTTCATTTTTGAAATAAAATTCGTAATACCGTGTTTGTAAAATATATATCTCTTTCTGTGTGTCTGTCTGTTTTCAGTCTTGAAAATAAATTATGACTATTATACGTGAATTCACAATTTGGTTCGCGTTATCTACCTAATCGATTACGCTCTGTTTATGTATTTGATAATTTGCGGGGGCGATCTTTATCCGATATCGATGTCATCATAATTGTAGACCGACCTGAAAAAAATACTAGCCATATAACGGAAATTCAATGTAACTAATTTTATACTGATTAAAAATGAACAAATGGCGCCCCCGTAGCTAGTTATTTATTTTTCAGATTAAGTTTTATTTATTACAATACAAAAACAAATATTCTTTATTGCACATAAAATACTTTACATAAAACAACACGAACATAAATTTGCGGCAAATGGCGGCCTTATCGCTTTAAGCGATTTCTTCCAGGCAACCTTTAGGCGAGAGTAGAAACCTTCAAAAGAAAAGAAAAGGCGGTTGTGCAAATAATATAGAATAAGAATATAGTTATTAAATTAAACACACTATACATACGTTTATACATATACATACATAAAATATATAAATACAAATATTATACATACACAAATAAGTATAGACACTACATGCAAATATATCATATTATAGAATTTTAACTTAATCTGCTGAGGAATGACGTGACGACATGCACAAGAGTGCGGGAAATGTGAGGTAGGAAAAGGACAGCTAAAGTTACTATGCTAATCAACGTAGCCACTCTGCAGCTCATAGTGACCGCATGCGAGTATTCTAAATTTTAGCTTTATAAACCATTTGGTTAATATCCTGTCCCAAACATACTAACAGCTTGTAAAACACATTATGTTATATTTCTTAAGAAATTTTACTAAAGATTTTGAGGACCTAAAGTACCAACGTAATATGCCCTAAGCCAACCTCACAGGCGTCAAAGAGCGAAGTTGACTGAGTTTATGACGCCATAGTTAGCGGCGGTTCAAGACTTTATGCGTTCTGGATAGGCGTGATGGCGTGGTGTCGTAATCAAACTGTCGTTAATGGGGCACTAGAGCTAATCTAGGGTCAGCGTTGATATTACGCTCCGAAGATGATGGCTTGTCAAGTTTTATGACAGTAATACTTTCCATACTTATCTACTATGAAAAGTATAATTCCGTCTGCCTGCATATGTTTCATTCTCCGCTAACTCCTTACAAACCTTCACAACGACTTCGATATTTTTCCGGAAGGACTTAATACACCCATTGTAAGCCGGGTAAATGTAAAAGTATATTTATTTTGTTTGTTTTTCTTTCACGTCTAACTAAAAGGACTTTTTTTTTTTGTTTTTGAATTGACCTATGCTATCGAAAAGGTACGACCAATCAAGCTTTACCGGACTTGAACCACTAAAAGGACATTACGACAGTCCGATCCCTCCCGGCGCAAAATGTATCTTTTGTATGTCAAAATGTGGGCTCGAGGACTAGTTTTTAGATCAGCCAAGTCGTCAATACGTTTTTAGAAAAATATTTTATTTTATTTGTTCTTTTTCTTTATGTTTCTCTAGAGCCTTTCTGCTTTGACTTCAAACAGACATTTCTACTTTGATTTCAAACCGGTTTTATAAAATATGTTTAATATTATTTTATGTTTGTTACATATTGTACGTATTCCCGACCCTTAGTTCATTAAAATACCCCAGGCAGATCCTCTATTCACTTCACAAGTTTTCGCAATACAAATTCATTCGTTTACTTTAATTAAGAATGTAAATTTAATTAACAGACCGTTTCTAATCTTAATTAAGAATACGTATACAGCTGATGATTCTATCGTTTTGAAGGCCTTGACACTGCAGATTAATTATCGTTCCTCGCTAAAGTAAACACTGTTAATAAAAAGTTATTTCTTTTTATTTCTAGCACATTGTATGAGTATCTGTCTATATCATACTTTTTCTCACACACGGCCATCTGATCCCAAACTAGACAGAGCCTGCTATGGCTGGCAGACAGCTGATATACTTACATCATCATCATCATCATCATTTCAGCCGAAAGACCCAGCCTCCCCCAAAGATTTCCACGACGATCGGTCCTGCGCTGCCCGCATCCAGCGGCTTCCCACTACACGGATATACTTAATATATAAATAAATATACAACATCCAGACACAAGACAAACACAAATGCTCATCACAGGAATGTTTGCCCTGGGCGGGATTCGAAGGCCGTCTTTGTTCTCACTCAATTGAAAAACAAAAAACCTAGCCCCCTGGCTTCCATAAATTACGTGAGGTGTTTTTTTAAAAAATTCTGGCGCCCCAGAGTAGGTATTTCTTTGGTCAGGCTTTGCACCTACTTGCGAATTTATTCTTTGATAAAAAATCAACCCGAATCGGCTGGATAATCTACATTTTACCTATATATTGTCAAGACGATAAGATGGGTCCATTGATTGATTTTTTTTAAATACCTGAGCTTGAGACGTATAATCGACTTAGCGAACTTCAGTTTTTTTGCAACCACATTGTAACTACAGCATTAAATTGACTACACTTAACTAGGTTCTAGTTAGATCCCCACAGTGCCTTCAGCAAGCCGAGTGCCAAGGTCACGTGCGACTTCGCAAGGTCGTGTCTGGGTCTCATTATGTTGCTTTACTAGACAAAGAACGGTAATGCTTTGTTTTAGTTAGCGTAGAATTTTGATCAAATAAATTAGAAAATATTTTTATAAACAGGTGAACGGACGGACGTGTTAATTTGATTCCCGAATTCACACCTATCTTCATAAAAAAGTATTAAAAAAGTTTTTCTATTTTATTCCTTCTTTTGACTAAAACGGTTGAGCAATGGTACTTATAACTATACTATTTAATACTAGTATTGATTTGGTATTTTCTAATTGCCCGATTAGTTACAGGTATACATAATTAAATACTCATATATATTATTATGTTTGTCGTTTAATTATAGGATTTTAATATTACTAAACAAAGCTGCTCCAGCACTTTTTCTGTCTACAACATGCCTTGAGACGTCATCATTTCTGCTTGAATTTAACTAACTATAGCTTGACACAAGCTAGTCTTTGTACGACAGCGTCAGAAGTTCTAACTCAAGTAATGCTCCGAAAGACAAACTGGCATCAAGTGCAGTAGAATCTTCTTTAAGATCATCACTCATTATCCGGTTTCAGAATTATTATAATGCCTCTCACGTAGCTCGTGCAACGGGTTTTCGTGTCTCCTGAAGCTCGGATCATCTTTTCTACCACGCGTTTAGGAAGGAAACAGTAGTGATCTCTTTTATTTGTTGGTTCCAGGATGCCCGCTGCAGTACCCCCCGCAGAGAATGGCGGCCCCGCGCCCCGCAGCGAGCTGGAACAGCTGCAACTACGCGCTGGCCAGGTTACCGATGACGTAAGTTCCACCTTCTTCCCATTTATTACTACTACTAGCAGTTCCTAGGGCCTTTGTCGAATTTCGCTGGTTCAAACCTCGGCACGTACCAATGAGTTTTCGATTTCTGAATTCATATGTATCTACGTTTATTCGGCGCTTACGGTGAAGGAAAATATCTTGAGGACACCTGCACACACAAGGTTTGTGTTAAGTTGGCCAAACCCCACTTTGCCAGCGTGGTCGACTATGGCCTTTCTCCTTGATTCAGAGTAGGTTCTAGCCCCTCAGTGGAGACGTGTGTGGTTTATTACCGATAACTAGCAGTCTACTGCTGGCCTTAGCCTCTCCTTAGAGTTTCTTGGTGGATACATTATAGGCGAATGCTGTTGTCCATCACCTGAACTATCTGTCTTCTTGTCATAGTAATAATTTCACAAGGATCTTCATAACAATCGAGCCGCATTGTCCATTCCACAATATAAGAGCCGTACCGAGCTCCGTCTATTTTCACAACTTCTTAAAATTACTCGAAATCTGCAGATTTACTGCAGATCCAATAATTTCTGATTGGATCCTACATGTACTCTTGAGTTAGATCTTCAAAATCGAGAAAATTGGTTTCTATAGGCGACCTATTATAGGTATTATAATAGAAGCACGTTGAAAACATTTGAACTGCTTAGGAAGAGATCATCTCACCTTTACGAATCGTGTAAGTAAGCATTATGTGACTTGATGTTTCTGAAATCTACGCATACATTAGCTAACCAAAGGTGTTTAAATATTAAAGAAACTAAAACCGATGATAAGATACTTTTTTATAGAGAACGTCAAGCAGAAGAGCAATCAGGGTGGCAGGGTATTGGGTATTGGGCAACCAAAAATTGAAACTAGCCATCGACACGACAGAAGAAGAAGGAGAAGATAGAGAACGTCACATTTGTGTGAATGCTATGCTGTGCTTTATGATGTTGATTAGGTATTATAGGATCCTCAGTAAGGTTTTGATAATGGAAATTAATATGGTATTTATTTGTATTTTACAGTCATTGGAGTCTACACGGCGCATGATGCAACTATGTGAGGAGGTGGGTTCTGTTCGCTCTTTCATAAGTTTAATGTTAGATTTAACAAAATATCTGATTAAAATGCTGTAATGTAAGGCATTTTCAATGACACTAATAAAATTCAAATACGATTGTCTGTTAAATGCACGAAAATTTTTTGCTGTCGGTGATCAGGAGTGATCCGATCAAGTTAATAATGGCCATTGCAAGAAAAATAGTAGTTCAATGTTTTATTCTTCATTATCTCTATATTTTTTTAATGTAACAAAATTATAATCCTACATTTTTTTGTAGTAAAGAAAATACATCATCAATCATTTTGATAGGTGTCCGTGGGAATAGTGACCGTGATTTATACTATAACAAAATAGTAAAATATGGAACACTGATATGTAAACAAGTTTTATATTTACTGCAATAACTATCGTTTACTTGGCCGAAATCAGTAGGTCCTGGTCACCGATAAAAACTCTTCGTGTATTTGTATTGGCTTTTAAACTTCGATAGTAATAAACTATAGTTTCTTACATTACGGTCATTTTCTGTAATTATTATAAAGTGTATTTGTAAGGGAGTGGTATACTATAAATTTTCGAGAATATCTCCCAGAATCTGTTATCATATTAAGAATTTCAGTGTGGTACTCTAACTTGCCTTTCTCTGATACATTATTCCATGGTGAACTAATAATAATTGTCTGCAACTAAATAATTGGAGTGTCTCCATCCCTTTTGCAATAACTGCCAATAACTTGTTTGATATCACTGCCTTAACCATAATACTGTTATTAAAATGTATTGATTTTCCAAGCGTTCGAGATATTTGGACCTGTCCCCATGTCTTTAGTAAATTAAGCTTTAAGACGTTAGTGTGCGGAACCGTTCGTGTCGCGATTCGGTTGACGTTTATGTTCCCATAGTTTGTTTATGTTGGTTTCTGTTGTTTTTTGTGATCATCTGTGAGAGAGGTGTTCTCGATGCGAGGGAGTGAGGGGTATAGCGGAAGTGTCGTGGATAGCCCCAAGCTCGGTTTGGTCTCCGACGCCCGTCCCCCCGTACCCCCGTACCCCCTAGGGCACAGCCTCTGCTACCCCTGGCTGTTGTGTATCGATGTCGCTACATTTGTTTTGTTCCTTATTGTTACTCTACGGGTGGTAGTGGCGGCTCAGCAAAATCTAAAATGACATATTCAGTCAATGGTTTTGAGGAACTTTCCTGAAAAAGCTTCTCTCGGAATCGAAAAAGAAATTAGACATTCCCATACAAAATAGTCATTTAAATCGAAGTTTTTATGGAGAAGTCGATTTCTTTTTATCTTTGCCGAGAAAATGTTATATAGGACAGTTGATCCATCCACTGAATGTGTCCTTTCAGTCTTTGATAAGCTGTCACTTACACCTTACCTATATGTGTATATATTTAGCTGTCCAATTATAACCTTTTATTTACCCTGTTGCAAAATTTATCCATTATTATAACCAATTGTTGTATTATGTTACTACATATAACCATACATTATATGGGTGTTGCATGATCCGTGCCTTTATGTGCCCGAAAATGTTAGATACCTCTATAGCCCTTTGTGTTGTTTGTAGTAACTGTACATTTTGTGTAATTAAAGTTACCTACCTGGGCAAAAATAATCAGCGTTGATCGTTAATTTACTAAATGTTGCAAACATCAAGAACTATTTGTAAGAATGTGAATAATGTTACAGTAAATTAACCGTCAGCTCTTGAAGAAACCAGCCCTGATTCGCTGTTTTTTTGTTACAAAGCATGAAGCCATAATTGACGATATAGAAAACTACCCTAGCCCCGATTTAGCCACGAATACTTCAGATAGATGTTCCCTAGCGTATTATTTGTCCCGATGTTCGCTTTAATGTTGACCGATAGTGTTCCCTTGTGCTTGGGCTTGCTTCGGATTGAACCCAATCTCTCCACTTCAGTATCTGCCGAAGAGGCTGTCATCCCTAAACCGCACTCTCTCTTTCCTTTCCTCTATTCTTGTACTTCTCTTCTGTGCCACGACTACTGTTTTGTTATCTGTCTCTCTCTCTAACCCACTACTTAAATTCTGGTATCTTTAATAAGGTCCTGATACGTCGTGGTCTTGTGTTAATTATTATCCTGTTTAGTTGACTCTGTCTGTATCTTAGGTCTCTGTGTAGTGGCTGCTCTCTGTTGTTGACTGTAAATCTATTATGTTGTATGATTTCATGCCTTCTCGAACATTCACAATACTGTCAATGTGGGCGTGAACACACCCCGTACCTGCCACTTTACTCCTACAATATATCGAGCTAACACCTATGCAACTCTCACAACAAATACAGACCAATTCAATGTATAATATCTGTATTTACTACAATAATTTCATCAATGTTTATTTTTATATATTTATTTTTAACACTCCTTAAAAATATGTCTTCCTAATTTTATTTAGTGTAAAATTTTGTTAATCTCAGAATAATTATACCACTCTACATTCAGGTAAACAAATCAAAGTCACCTATGAATACTTACTGAACATCACCAACAATCATGATTTGTGACACGTACAGACAGACTACACACGACGCCAAACGAAATTCAAAACACTGGAGAGGACATTTCACATAGGCACTCGCGATTGAGCCGTGGGCTGTGAGTCACACAGTGGTCGGTAGAGGGAGCCGTGTGGGATGTCCCCTCTTGTAAGGACACGCGCCCGCGCCGCCGCACTCCACTGTACCCCCTCACAACTAACATGCTCTCTGACTTTTTGTTTCTGCGGCTGTAGAGCAAGGAGGCCGGCATTCGTACTCTGGTCGCTCTAGATGACCAGGGAGGTGAGTGATCTGCGAGATTTGCAACACTACATTATTTACAATTTTATCTATTTTTTTACTATTTTGAATAACCTTGTTAGAGCGTCCGTAGGGTTTTCAGCATACCCGAAGATGGGCTCATCGTTCTAGAAGAAGCAAGGGGGTATCGACTTGATTATATATTTAAATTTCGTCACTGCTAATCGAATGCAAAGGTGCGGGCATCCTCTTTAAACTTAACCTATGACAATAATACCTCACACACTGAGAATACTGAGATCACGGAAAACCCACAT